>NQII01006814.1:2696-26379 GCA_002778355.1 Clitarchus hookeri | reverse complement strand
AACGGGCGTGGCGGGAACTGAAGTGTAGCCCGGAGAATTTGTGTGTGCTGAAGGGCTGTTTGTGAAGGCGCCTACGGGGACTGAAGCGCTTGGCAGAGCGCCTGAGGAAGTTGGCGCCTCTACGGAAATTCGCACGAAAGGAACACACTAAGAAATTACTCTCAAATTAACCACATTAGTTTGCGTGTGTAGAGTAAGAAAGTGGGAGCGGAAAAGTTCTCCCAACCCCCAAAAAAATGATACTAGCGTCCGAACATTCCCCCAGGAAAGAACTACAGACGTAGGGAATCCTGTATGTAGTAAACGCAGGGTCACTTCGAACTTGTTTGAAAACCTTCTAAGGTTCTACTTCCAGGATATTCCTTCGCCCCATGCAAACAAAGCTTAACTAAGCCTAGAAGATTATACCAAAGGAACAGCGCAACGCCTTCCTGCTGACTCAGTGTAATCAGATTTTACATAAGAACTATTTTTTACTAGGTATTACCAACACACCTATTTTCTCTGTTTTATTTATTATAATTTATGGGTAAAATATCAGTAAATATTCAATTCAACCGAATTAAAATACTTTTACGTTAGCAGAAATATAAAACTATCGTAATACATAACATACTTAGGAAAGAAGGAATTACCTCATACATGGGGTGATTTTCCAAAGGTTTGATTCAAAAAGTGCGAAGATACAGCGAATAGACGATAGCAGTTAGGCTAAATATTCTTATGTTTGCAGTCTGGTATATGGCACTATTTACATGCAATGTAAAGGTTAGAAATTTGAGTTATAATTTATGAATTTCGATAGAAATATTTGTTACAGCGTAGAAAAAGGAAAGTAAGGGTTTCCATCGAGAATTTTCAGTTAATCTTCAGCCAAGGAAAAACAGTTAATGCGAGTTTGATTGCTCCATGGAAGACGAAGTTCAAACATTATACAAAATTAGAAGGCTGACAGGACAAAAAAATTTAGTCACCCGTAACTGAAACGTACCTAAATAAGTTAAATTGCCTCCACAAGCGCGAGCAACAGATGTGATTCTGTTTGACATAGACTGGGCAAGTGTATCGACGTCGGCGATGTAGCCGGCTTGCATCAAAGTGTATCGCAGATCGGCCAGATTTAGTGCATGTCCTCCCTGTATGATTTACTCTTTGCTCCAGGTAGTACCGCATCATTTAAAAACGGTTTATTTCTTCTGGGAATTTTGCGAGCCAATTCAGAAACGCGGATGCTGATGCACGTTCGTCATTCCAAAAAAAAGGCACATTACACAGCCGTGCAACGTGAGGAGTGTCATCTTGGAAAACACGGGTGAGAATGTTATGTTGCTTGGCAATGCAACGAGTGCGACACGGTGGTCATGTTATACGTCCTAACTGTCATACTNTGCGACACGGTGGTCATGTTATACGTCCCAACTTTCATACCTGACTGTTGGTAAATCCTATCCAATGGGTAGACACGTATATAATACCTCATAATCACAGCATTAATCTAACGATGAAGTGAAATATACTTCGGCTTTGACCGAATTTAGATGCGTAAGCGCAACGCATTAAAAAAAAAAAATAAGCAGGTGATTTTTCACAAGTTAATTTGTTTATTGTCCACTACAGCAGCCAAGTACACGCAGCTATTTTGGCATGTTGTGTCTGTTCTTTGCGGACGCCGACGAGCCAGACTCGACGAAAAAAAAAGAAGGAAAAATAATGTACAAACGTCGTGATGTGTCGAGCTGACCTTGCTTCCGATTGGCTCTGTTATGCAATTTTTTTTTTTGGTCGTATCGGATTTGTCATGCCGTGCTTCTGTCATCGTGAATCCAGCACGAAATGATGGTTTAAAGGCGGAATCAGTTTTACAGCAGTGCAGTGTAACAATTGTATTTCGAATTTCCAACCATCTATCTCGATGCAATTATTTCCGCGTGACTGAAGCACCCACTGGACGTCAGAGAACCACCTCCATGCTAGAAGCACGCCTTCCACGCACTCCTCATCGAAGTTCACTCAGGTCTAGCATGCACACGACTCCTATAGCTAGGGCCAGTGACGGTTCGTGTAAAAATCGGAGCACACAGTAGACTTCAACACTATATACACACCTCAGCTGTTGTTATACCTCCCGTTGGCTGCTGGTGCCGTGTCCGTCTTTGACCAAGCCACTCAGGACTAAGTAACTCCGACAATTAACCTTCGTGATTCGTGCGCAAACGGTTACCACGGGCCAGAACATTTTTTAGCCAATCAAAGAAGCTGGACGACCCTACAGTACTTTGGACTGTATATTGTTTCAAAATCTATTTGCGAAATATCATTGCCCCTACTTATAGTCCATTCATGGTAACTTCCAACTTTTCTGAAACCCTGCTGAAGTTCTTCTTTCAGGCTCTTCCTCCGTCCCCATGCAAACATAGCTTAACTGAGTTTAGAAAATTACACAAAAAAAGACAACGCATCGTATTTGTGAGCATTTATTTTTAACAAAATTTTGCATGAGAACTATTTCTTGCAACACATTACCGGCACACATATTTCCTCTCTGATTTTTTCTCATATTAATTATCAATTGAATATTATAGTTCATAAAAAAATGCAAGAAAAAGTTATATTTGACATAAACTACATAATTAAATGTTGACGGAATTATAAAATGCTTGCGGTACAGGACATTTAGGAAACTACCAAGTACCTCATATATGGGGTGAATTTTCAAAGGTTTTATTAAGAAAATCGTGACGATACTGGGTGTAGACTATAGCATCATTCCCACGCAGGCAGAAACGAGATTAGTCCAACCAAATGACACGTTCACAGGCATAAGAAGTGAAATATTTTATAGTTTCGCCTCTTTTAACTGGGCAACTGGGAGAGTAGAAGTGAGCAAAGGCCAGTTGCGTGCCACTGTGTTCCACAGTTACTCGCGGAGTGTTCTTCATAAACTATGTATGTCAAGGAGCTGCGTGGGCNGTTGCGTGCCACTGTGTTCCACAGTTACTCGCGGAGTGTTCTTCATAAACTATGTATGTCAAGGAGCTGCGTGGGCTTCAGTAACAGTCCTTGCCTGGAAGCGAAGTGGTTCTATTTAAAGGACGTGACACACACCGGGTGTCCTTCTCCCTAAGAGTCCTTTTCCAGTCACAACTTTGACGAAAATTTCTTGTAGGCTGGGATCTTTTTCCACTACTGGCAGGCCCGCAAGACCATACGCATCAATACACGTTCAATCTCAGCTACTGCATTTACGCTACGTCGTATGGCACACACGCATCACAGAGTGAACAACTATACAGAGGAGAAACGGCCGTGTCTATCGCGAAATCCAGTCGTTCAAGCCAGCAAAATGGCCGTACTGGCCAGCAAAATGTCGGGACGCCGTTCGCCAATCAGTGACTGGTAACTTACTCGGTTGCCGGCAACCCAGCCAACAGGGAATGTTTTGCAGCACGCGGTAGCCCATGAGATACAATGCTCTTTCTCGGAGCATCGCGCAGCCAATCAGGGATCGTTGCACAATTTCACTCCTGTGTAAATACCTAATCCGTGCCAAAATACAATCACTTTTTTTCGCCAATCAATAGCACCTTTCTTGTGCCACATATTACACACATCTAATGAGACATTCGCTTCTCCGTACCTAGTATTCGCAATCTATGAATCACGCAGAGAACGAAATAAATATTTACAACAGACTGATTGTTCCCGTGCAATACCATCTGAAGAAACCGTGTATTTACTATCATATCAAACATACACGCTCGCTGTGTTTTTGTCCGGTGAGTTTAATTTAGTACAAAAATCAAAGCACATACTATTTATGGCAGCAGGCAAGGAGCATTAATTGACAAGGACAGAATTTATGAAAACTAAAAAGAGACTCTCCGAATTCACGGACTGATGATTTAAACAGAAAGTGGTATGTATGAAATGGAACGCATCCGGCAAGAAATTTCGAGGAATTTTGTCTCCGACAAGAAACAGAACTAACGCTTTTACTTTATCGCCTGGTTTTATCTAACGCTCGTAAAATGCTTTCAGGTTGAAGAATCGATGCACGTTTTAGCGATGGAATAAAGATTTCATTTCGCGTTCACTATGTGATTATTTTTATTTTCATAAAAACTCCTCACGAATACAGAAGGGAAGGTTAAGAAATGAAAAGCAAACAGTAAAATAAATAAACGAAAGGAGAAGCAGGGTCGTATATTTTTCATGGCTTTTACCGCAGGAAAGATTCAGTTCCGATCGACTTTAAGGCCCCTGGAGAGGAAGGAGCGGTTGGCTCCTGTAACAAGACGACCACGGGGAACTTGGCTCGGAAAAAAANTTTAAGGCCCCTGGAGAGGAAGGAGCGGTTGGCTCCTGTAACAAGACGACCACGGGGAACTTGGCTCGGAAAAAAAAATAGTGAATAATTTAAGGGGAGAGGAGAAAATAGGTCAATGTGTAATCGCCTCTCCATCTCTCTTTCCGCTTCAAAACTAAATTATTTTAAATCAGGCATATTCACAAGTGTTCACTGACACCAAATTTAAAACACTTGTTCACTTTCGTGTATACTTTCGTTTTTATATTTATTCTTATTACCTACAACATCTGGCTGAGACCAGCGAGCAAACGAACAGAAAATATGAGCATTTCGTGATTCGAAAATCTGCCCANATAGTGAATAATTTAAGGGGAGAGGAGAAATTAGGTCAATGTGTAATCGCCTCTCCATCTCTCTTTCCGCTTCAAAACTAAATTATTTTAATCAGGCATATTCACAAGTGTTCACTGACACCAAATTTAAAACACTTGTTCACTTTCGTGTATACTTTCGTTTTTATATTTATTCTTATTACCTACAACATCTGGCTGAGACCAGCGAGCAAACGAACAGAAAATATGAGCATTTCGTGATTCGAAAATCTGCCCAGAGTTTAGTCCTCTCCCACTTCTCATTTTGTTTTTAAAAAATCTTCCACCGTATTATCTGCAATCTAAAAAATTCCGTTCAAAGTTTTCTGCGCTGCAAAGAAAAACATTTATTTGAGGCTGTTTTGTTTACAGTAACACAATAGTGCTTTGATTCAAAGTTAATGTTAGAGGAACACATGCCTGCTGNTTAAAAAATCTTCCACTGTATTATCTGCAATCTAAAAAATTCCGTTCAAAGTTTTCTGCGCTGCAAAGAAAAACATTTCTTTGAGGCTGTTTTGTTTACAGTAACACAATAGTGCTTTGATTCAAAGTTAATGTTAGAGGAACACATGTCTGCTGTTAATAAATGCTTTCTGTACAAGTTTTTTNATTTGAGGCTGTTTTGTTTACAGTAACACAATAGTGCTTTGATTCAAAGTTAATGTTAGAGGAACACATGCCTGCTGTTAATAAATGCTTTCTGTACAAGTTTTTTGTGTTTTGGCAGTACTACCTTTCTTTATAGCCAAGAAATAAACATTTGAGCTGCTTTTGCTCACTATAAAGAAAAAATTACTTCGTACCTACCAAACGTAACTGTTTAGCGATACTAAAGGCTTTCTGCGTACATTGCAGTTTGCAGTACGTGACTGCTGNGTCTGCTGTTAATAAATGCTTTCTGTACAAGTTTTTTTGTGTTTTGGCAGTACTACCTTTCTTTATAGCCAAGAAATAAACATTTGAGCTGCTTTTGCTCACTATAAAGAAAAAATTACTTAGTACCTACCAAACGTAACTGTTTAGCGATACTAAAGGCTTTCTGCGTACATTGCAGTTTGCAGTACGTGACTGCTGTCCCGGCACAGACATTCATAAGCCAACGCATACTGCAGTTGCATATCTGCAACTGAGAAAACATACAGTCCTTATGCAGGCTTTCAATGCCATTGTGAAGTGCAGTGATTCTCCAAATCACTAACCTCTGTATATTCTTGCCAAGAGGTGACATTCTAGCATGGCCTATTTGACTGTCTGGCGTAACCTACACATCAAAAGTGACATAAAAACACAATCAGTCACAATGGTCGTGTGGAGAATGGCGTTACGCTTAGTAACGAGGGGGTCGCGGGTTCGAAGCCGCGGTATACTGTCAGAAACCTCACTGCCATTCGCGTTGGTCGGCGATGGAGAATTACGCTCACAGTAAAATATCTTTGTACTAGGAATTTATGTATTCTGGTACAATTAAATTTTTTTAGCTATTCGCTAACTTACGAGGAAAGAATTAGTTTGTCTTACAATGATAGAATGCTTGTGACGTTATATAGATTCATTAGACCTCTGAAATAATATGCGAGTGAACATTTCTGGAGGTTCCGTTACTTCAAGAAAATCTTGAGACTTTTAGCTAAAGACAATGAAAAAAAAAAAAAAAAAAGAACGGCATTTGTTTTAGAATATAATTTTTCGACTAACGTGTGCTAACACAAACATAGCACGCCAAGACTGAATGCCAAAAATAATACAGGTTTGTACTAAAATTCTTAGTTACTAATATTTAATTACACAGGTTCTCAAGATTAAAAAAACAGTAAAAATGAAAAATGCAACACACTGAAGTCAGTACAGACTTAAATTCATTCCAAAACCATTTAAATCTGAGACACATATATCTATCTACCACTGCATAAATACCAGTTCTGTTGGTCTCCTATGTTCTCACGTATCACCGTACTATTGGTCCAAAATACACCAGACACGCTAAACGTACTACATAACGTTCACTACTGTCCTGCTGTAAGCCAATTAAATACCGACTTGACAGCGTCCCAACCTATTTTTTTTGTACGTAACATGATACAGACGAAGCCACCTATTTTCTGCGAAAAGATTTAAGCAAATCCAACACTTCAATATCCCACGTGCACACTTGCGATTTTCCCTTCGATTAATCGATCTCGTGTCTTTACGAGAAGACGTTTCCTTACCAGAACGGGCCAATCAGAATTCAGTTGCTCCAAAACTGAACGTCCGAAATTCGGGGGGAAACGCCCAAGATGCGTGATATTTAGAGACCTGAAAAATTCCCGAGTTCAACGACCTGTAGGCTATACTCCATCGTCGTATGTAAAACCATGCAAATATCACTGTTCATTGGTTGCTTGCTGTATTANCGACCTGTAGGCTATACTCCATCGTCGTATGTAAAACCATGCAAATATCACTGTTCATTGGTTGCTTGCTGTATTAACGGAATACGGTGATTCGATCTGCATTTTACTGCGCATTTATTATTGGCTCAGAGTTGTCCAGGAGGTGTAAACTANCGACCTGTAGGCTATACTCCATCGTCGTATGTAAAACCATGCAAATATCACTGTTCATTGGTTGCTTGCTGTATTAGCGGAATACGGTGATTCGATCTGCATTTTACTGCGCATTTATTATTGGCTCAGAGTTGTCCAGGAGGTGTAAACTAACGGGTGGACCAATAGTATTAGCAATACAAACGTAGGAGATTTCGAATTCTAGTTTGTCCCGAAATGAAAATGCGAATTTTTTCAGGTCTCTAGTGATAGTACAAAAATATCTGGTAACGGAATTGGATAGGAATTAAAGTGTTTTGGAGCACAGCTAGTTGTGAAATATTACACGAAAAACACCTGCCCTTAAATTCAGAACGTACCGTGTTATCTTGAGTAATTTCACTTTTAGGACCTACCGACGTAATACTAGGTACAATGCATGTGAAATGCATGAAACGTTCTGGCGACCTGCTATCAGATTACTAATTACGTATAAGTTTGTGGACGACGTACAGTGAAAAAAAAATCAACACAGAAGTTACAACAGGACAGTTCTGCAACCTGGTTTCATGATAGTGGAGACCAAACTCACACCCCGGCGTCACAATATTCTGTTAGTTCATTGCAAATCTGTTTGTTGCGGGAACAATTCAAATATTACTGAAGATGTCATGCTGATGGAGCTGTCTGTCCTGAAGGAAGAACAGAATGATATATAATTGTGGGAACAATATTCATAGCCGCAGATCAAATCACGGACAGGAACACAGCATACAGTACGTTCTGTTGCATTTACTATCAACTGTAACAACGTTTAGNGCAGATCAAATCACGGACAGGAACACAGCATACAGTACGTTCTGTTGCATTTACTATCAACTGTAACAACGTTTAGAAAGTATCAACAACAACTTCTGCTTGCCATCCCTATATGAACAGTTTGGTTGAGTTATGGATAGGGCCAGTGACTTTTCGCGTAAAATTCGGAGCACACAGTAGACTTCAATACTATATACACATCTCAGCTGTTGTTATACCTACATTGGCTGCTGGTGCCGTGTCCGTCTTTGACCAAGCCACTCAGGACTAAGTAACTCCGACACTGAACCTTAGTGATTCGTGCGCAAACGGTTAACACGGGCCAGGACATTTTTTAGCCAACCAAAGAAGCTGGACGACTCTACAGTGCTTTGGACTGTATCTTGTCTCGAAATCTTTTCGCGAAATATCACTGCCCCTAGTTATGAGTACAGGAATTTAATTCCTACATCAATATTATTTTTCTCGATGTATTATTACGGAAAAGCCCATATAACTCTGTAGAATTTTGATGTTGCATGACATAGGAAACACTCAAAACTGTTTTCATGTTTTATTATTGTTCTTACAAGTAGTAATAGGAGACAAAGGAAGAGGAGGAGAAGAAGAAGGAGTACATCGAGGAAATTTTCTGGAAACCAATTGACAAGTTGTTGCTCTAAAAAAAAGTGCAACAGTTGTTACTGCGAAAGTGAAGCCGTCTCCAGACAGGAGGTCAGGATTCAACCCGTAACCTCACGAATTCGGGTCACGCGCGCTAACCGCACGGCGAGACACGATCGACAGCGGCATCGGGTCGACGTTCGACTTGCGTCCTGCGGGGCGGCTGTGACCGTAGACTACAACGTGCACCGCCTGTCGATGACTCACCGCGTGCCCTTACCTGACCCCCGGCCATGCCAGGGAGCAGAAATTTATCGCGAGCCAGAGGCGTGCAATGCTTCCGAGCACTAACCTAGTTGAGCACGTCTGGAGGCCCGGCGGCTTCGAGCAGGTCGACACTGAAGTGCGCGGGAGTCATTTGATCAACACTGCCTTGACCTTTTGAGAAGCTGTATCAACCCTTATTAGTCATAGCAGAAGAGTCAGGGTCATTACTGAAAATGTTTCATTATAGAAGCATTACACTTCATGGTTCCATGCAAATTTTTGTACCAGATTGTTAATAGGTGTTCCCTGGTTGTCATTAAAAGGTAATAATTAATTAATATATATAAAATTTTGTATTAAGTTAATTGTCACATAAATATGTGTTAAAAGTTCATATATTATGTCCGTAATGATGGGTAAGTTAAAAAAACTAAGCTTTTACATTTCATGGTCCCGTGAAATTTTTGTACCCGATTGTTAATAGGTGTTCCCTGGTTGTCATTAAAAGGTGATAACTAATTAATATATAAAATTTTGTATTAAGTTANCGATTGTTAATAGGTGTTCCCTGGTTGTCATTAAAAGGTGATAACTAATTAATATATAAAATTTTGTATTAAGTTAATTGTCGCAAAAATATGTGTTAAAAGTTCATATATTATGTCTTTAATGATGGGTAAGTTAAAAAAAAACTCTGCTTCTAATGTCGCAATTTTCAATAGATCCTCCTAAATTTGAATCAGGAAGAAATAAATAAAAAATTTAATATGTCGGATGACTCGGGTTCTTAAGGACCCCGTCTACTTGCTGCTTGAACTGCGTTGCTGATTGTCAGAAGTACGCGTTTTCCAACGTGACTACTAAACGTGCGTCCAATGAGCTGATCTACGAAAAGAACACACACTTCAGACGAGGGACGTTGAATGGTTTCAAGACGTCACGCACATTAGAAACACCATTTCAGAGTACTCCAAAAAGGCTAGATACGGCTTTTAAAAAGCTCTGTGTCTNACGTCACGCACATTAGAAACACCATTTCAGAGTACTCCAAAAAGGCTAGATACGGCTTTTAAAAAGCTCTGTGTCTAAAAAAAAATATACGCGTCACGTACATACAAAACTACCCAAGGGCCCTGCATTATACACTCCTAAAGTCTTTCCACCAAATAAATAGTAGGGTCACCGATGAAATACCCATAAGTAGGGCCAGTGACTTTTCGCGTAAAAATCGGAGCACACAGTAGACTTAAATCTTCTATACACTCCTAAGCTGTTGTTATACATCCAATGGCTGCTGGTGGCGCGTCCGTATTTGACCAAGCCACTCAGGACTAAGTAACTCCGACACTTGAACCTTCGTGATTCGTGCGCAAACGGTTAACACGGGCCAGAACATTTTTTAGCCAATCAAAGAAGCTGGAAGACCCTNCCAATCAAAGAAGCTGGACGATCCCACAGTGCTTTGGACTGTATCTTGTCTCGAAATATTTTCGCGAAATATCACTGCCCCTACCCATAGGTACACGCAGCACGACGAGAACACAGCACGCCAGTTTCGAGGCTTGCGCTTAGCGGCGATAGCACCCTTGATGCTCGTGTCATTGTCGCCCTTATCGCTCCCATGTTTCTCGGCCTCGAACGCGGTGGTGCCCTTAAAAGAGCATACCTTCAAGTGGGTGTGTCGTCAATGAAATAATAAAACCATTGATGCAGAACGTTTTTAGTTAAATTTTGAGAGGATGAGTTTAGCATATTAACGTTTTCAAGCAGAGGTTGCCGTCGCTTCTAGCTCAGGAGTGAACAATAAAATTTTGCCCTTAGGGCCTGTGGTAAACTAAAAAAATTAATTCTGACGCAGAAAATCATGATAGTTGAGTTGCCGAACGCGTGAGTAAAAATTGCACTCACGATACGAAAATTTGTTGTTTTCTTGCAGCACTAGTCGACGAACTTGCAGCCCACTCAAAAATCACGTGCGCGCAGGAAAATATCCAGTAACGTAGCACAAAAAAAAAAAAACTATCATCAGCTCGCTGAAACTGAAACTTGATCGCCACGTCACACATAATTGAGTAAAATTGGGCTTCCAGCTTCATTATTCCCTCAGTAAATGACCAGAAGACAGTGAATATAATGTATTGTAGCACAGGTCCGGAATTTGCGACAGTCTAACACGAAATCTGACCTGGTGGAAAATAAACCTATTGCAGAGATAATGTTAAAATATGATTTCATGGAATTAGGGGAATTAGTGGCCGGTTTCTTCGTCAGCTCGTTTGTCTGATTTGGCCCGACTTACANTATGATTTCATGGAATTAGGGGAATTAGTGGCCGGTTTCTTCGTCAGCTCGTTTGTCTGATTTGGCCCGACTTACAGAATGAAGAGAACCTCTGGAAAGCATCCCTATCTCCTTAAGAGAATGATATAGTGACCTCAGGGATATACAGCANCAGAATGAAGAGAACCTCTGGAAAGCATCCCTATCTCCTTAAGAGAATGATATAGTGACCTCAGGGATATACAGCAGAGCATACTGCGACTTCGTGTCTGCACAGAAGCTGGTGGACAACATCTTGAACAACAGTTTTAATTGGAGTCTTCTTAGGTTGAAGAGAATTGAATTACTAAATCTATAAAAAGATATAGTTTTGATTTCAAATAACACTTTACTATGCATCCCAAAATGTTTTGGTTTGTGACGCTCCATTACGGCATTTCCGGACCGGTGTTCTGTGTCNACACTTTACTATGCATCCCAAAATGTTTTGGTTTGTGACGCTCCATTACAGCATTTCCGGACCGGTGTTCTGTGTCATAAGTTGATGATTTTTGCCCTTCTCCAGCATCTGTGATATGTTGTAGCATTGTCCCTAATAAAAAAGTTAAATTTAAAAATAGTTGGAAAATACAAAATTAATAATAATTTGCTTTGAGCTTCTTCATCCAAATCAATTCAATAGCTTGAATCGAATGAAAACATTATGTTAGGAAAATTATTATAACATTTTCTTTGATGCTGACTTTGTTATATAAAATTCGTTTGTTTTAGAACAGGCAACTAAGCATTTGTTNATTATAACATTTTCTTTGATGCTGACTTTGTTATATAAAATTCGTTTGTTTTAGAACAGGCAACTAAGCATTTGTTAGCAAATTTTTTTTAATATGTAGTCAACGTCTATATTATTTAAAAGCACAGGGCTTTAAACAAATAAGCACTTCATTAATTACAATGAGAGAATATGTTCTAGTCAAAAAAATAGTTGTTCTTATAGGGCCAAAAATGTATTGTTGCCCCAATAGAATAATTTGTTGGGGAAACAAAACTTGAAAATAAACAAAAATTATTTTCTTTAAATAAAAAAAATACGTGCTCGAACAAACAAATAATCTGTCTTTGGAACTAAAAAATTAGTCAATAAACAAAATATTTACTTGAATCAAAATTATGTATTTGTTTGGCGACTTATTTGATTACCTTCGTTCGAAAATACAATTCGAGAGATTACTTGTAATTTTTGCGACAAAGAGAATAGTAAGAGTTTTTTTTTTTAGTGCAATTACTGGTGCTTAATAAATGTACAACAAGCATAATAAATGAAGTTTAACAAGAAAGTAAATGTAAAGCTGTGTAACTTGAAATATTTATTTACGCTCGTTGTCCAGTATTTGAATTGTACGTACTGAAAAATAATCCAGTTTCAGCTGCAGTATTTTTTACCAGAAGTTGCTACGGCGTAGCTCTAGAGCTACAACGATCAAAATTCAAATTTTGGCCGAGGTTCCAATTTTTTTAAAAATTGAACTGAAACTGTCTAATGGACGTGAGTGAGTGAAGAGATTTGGGCGGCTCTTAACAGCGAGGTCTGGAGAGCCGACGAGGGTGATTGAGGTATGGAGCAGCGCCGGAATGAAGGGGCGGTGGAAACGGGAGATCCCCTAGAAAACCCCCAATCAGTGGCACCGTCCGGCACGATTTCCACATGTGAAAATCCGGGAGTGACCCGGCCGGGGATTGAACCCGGTTCACCTTGGTGGGAGGCGAGCTGGCTAACCGCTCAGCTAACGCGGCCTTTTCTAATATAGGTACGTAGAGCCAAAAAAATATATATATTTATTTACATTAAGCAAATCTTAGAGTTTGAGGAAACCAAATAAAAACCACAAAATAATTTGGTTTCAACAACAAAACATTTTATTGCCCGTATACAAAGAACTAATTTTTTTTGCGCCCAGCCGACTTCGTTTGATTCAGCAAAACCTTTTACTCAGTCTACTTGGGCTTGTTTACAAGCAAACTCAGAAGAAATTATTGGTATTTACTAATTCGAATTTTTTCAAATACCGATATAAATTTTTCGTGTCGCTTTAGTTAAAACATTTTTTCAACTCTCTTTGATTTATTTTTGCGGAGAAAGATTTCACAACGTGAATTTTCTATTATTACTTTGTACAGGAGCAATATAAAAACGAAAACCTCTAGCTCGTTAATTTAAATTTTGTATCTCGGCCTCTTGATTANACTTTGTACAGGAGCAATATAAAAACGAAAACCTCTAGCTCGTTAATTTAAATTTTGTATCTCGGCCTCTTGATTATTGTTAAGAGAAGAATGATTTATTCTTGCACGCAAGTCGAAACTTGCTTTGCCAGGTCACGTTGGCCAGAACTGCGACGTGGCTCTCTCTCTCTCTCTCTCTCTCTCTCNAAGTCGAAACTTGCTTTGCCAGGTCACGTTGGCCAGAACTGCGACGTGGCTCTCTCTCTCTCTCTCTCTCTCTCTCCCTCTCTCTCTCTCTAGCGTGAGACACCAACATCAAGTATCCCAGGGCCACTGCACAATCGGTTGCTTGCAAGTGTGCATTCGCTGGACTAGGTCTGATTCTCTAGCAGGGTCGACCTACAGAGCCAGCCACCCCGCTGTTGAACTCGCTGCTCTCACACACAAACAAGCTCAGGGGGGAGGGGGATATCGCAGCGGAGCCTTAACGAGAACAGCAGGGCCTTAACTACAGCATCAGCAACGCCANACACTTTACTATGCATCCCAAAATGTTTTGGTTTGTGACGCTCCATTACGGCATTTCCGGACCGGTGTTCTGTGTCTTAAGTTGATGATTTTTGCCCTTCTCCAGCATCTGTGATATGTTGTAGCATTGTCCCTAATAAAAAAGTTAAATTTAAAAATAGTTGGAAAATACAAAATTAATAATAATTTGCTTTGAGCTTCTTCATCCAAATCAATTCAAAAGCTTGTAGCGAATGAAAACATTATGTTAGGAAAATTGTTATAACATTTTCTTTGATGCTGACTTTGTTATATAAAATTCGTTTGTTTTAGAACAGGCAACTAAGCATTTGTTTGCAAATTTTTTTTAATATATGTAGTCAACGTCAATATTATTTAAAAGCACAGGGCTTAAAACAAATAAGCTCTTCATTAATTACAATGAGAGAATATGTTCTAGTCGAAAAAATAGTTGTTCTTATAGGGCCAAAAATGTATTGTTGCCCCAATAGAATAATTTGTTGAAGAAACAAAACTTGAAAATAAAAAAAAATTATTTTGTTTATATAAAAAAATACGTGCTCGAACAAACAAATAATCTGTCTTTGACCCTAAAAAATTAATCCATAAACAAAATATTTGGTTGAATCAAAATTATATATTTGTTTGGCGACTTATTTGATTACCTTCGTTCGAAAATACAATCAGAGAGATTGTTTGTAATTTTTGCGACAAAGAGAATAGTAGCAGTGTTTTTTAGTGCATTTATTAGTGCTTAATAAAGGCACAACAAGTGTAATAAATGAAGTTTAACACGAAAGTAAATGTAAAGTTCTGAAACTTGAAATATTTATTGAGGCTCGTTGTCCAGTATTTGAATTGTATGTACTGAAAAATAATCCAGTTTCGTCTGTAATAATTTTACCGGAAGTTTTTACGGCGTAGCGCTAGAGTTACTACGATCAGAATTCAAATTTTGGCCGAGGTTCCAATTTTTTTTTTAATTGCACCGAAACTGTTTAATAGACGTGAGCGAGTGAAGAGATTTGGGTGGCTCTTAACAGTGAGGTCTAGAGAGCCGATGAGGGTGATTGAAGTGAGTATGTAGCAGCGCCGGAATGAAGGGGCGGTGGAAATGGGAGATCCCCTAGAAAACCCGCCGACCAGCGGCATCGCCCGGCACTATTCCCACATGTGAAAATCCGGGAGTGAACCGGCCGGGGATTGAACCCGGTTCACCTTGGTGGGAGGCGAGCTGGCTAACCGCTCAGCTAACGCGGCCTTTTCTAATATAGGTACGTAGAGCCAAAAAAAAATATATTTAGTTACATTAAGCAAAATCTTAGAGTTTGAGGAAACCAAATAAAAACCACAAAATAATTTGGTTTCAACAACAAAACATTTTATTGCCCGTATACAAAGAACTAATTTTTTTTGCGCCCAGCCGACTTCGTTTGATTCAGCAAAACCTTTTACTCAGTCTACTTCGGCTTGTTTACAAGCAAACTCAGAAGAAATTATTGGTAAATACTAATTCGAATTTTTTCAAATACCGATATAAATTTTTCGTGTCGCTTTAGTTAAAACATTTTTTCAACTCTCTTTGATTTATTTTTGCGGAGAAAGATTTCACAACGTGAATTTTCTATTATTGCTTTGTACAGGAGCAATATAAAAACGAAAACCTCTAGCTCGTTAATTTAAATTTTGTATCTCGGCCTCTTGATTATTGTTAAGAGAAGAATGATTTATTCTTGCACGCAAGTCGAAACTTGCTTTGCCAGGTCACGTTGGCCAGAACTGCGACGTGGCTCTCTCTCTCTCTCTCTCTCTCTCTCTCTCTCCCTCTCTCTCTAGCGTGAGACACCAACATCAAGTATCCCAGGGCCACTGCACAATCGGTTGCTTGCAAGTGTGCATTCGCCGGACTAGGTCTGATTCTCTAGCAGGGTCGACCTACAGAGCCAGCCACCCCGCTGTTGAACTCGCTGCTCTCACACACAAACAAGATCAGGGGGGAGGGGGATATCGCAGCGGAGCCTTAACGAGAACAGCAGGGCCTTAACTACAGCATCAGCAACGCCACGTCTTGACAGCCAACACGGTGTGCAAACGTCGAGATAAGACCAACCCCTTTCCTCCCCACCCGCTCTTTTCCCCTCCAAACCTCCTCCCTTTCCTTCGTATATAATTTCTCCTCTCTTGTACATCTCGGCGGCTATATCCCCCCCAACGCACTCGCATTTACAATGCAGATTTTTAACTTCCCCCCCTGTTCGAAATTTATATTGCCCGACTTTGGCGAAGAGTCGGCCGGATGAAGCATACCGCCCCCTTGTATTTATTATTAATGCCTGGAGCCTGCAGGCAAGCAAATGGTAAAACGTTCCCGTGGGCAGGGGATTTTAGCTTTAGCTCGCTTCGGAAACCAATAGACGAACTACTGATATGTAGCTGGGAAATTCGTTACTTAACCTCCTCGTAAAAAAAAAAGCAACCCAAGAATGTATACGCTTTTCCTCAAAGAATATCAAACTGGCGGTTAGCATGATGTGAGTTCATACTCAGCCTTCTGACTGGGAGCTAATATAAACGATATTGGGAATATTTTCTATTGCATCCTCTAAATTAATTACAACTCTGCCTTTCGCTCAAACTCCAATATTATATTAAGATGGGCTTGTGCCATTACTTTCTTTTTTGTGTGAAAAGGAGAATAAATTCAATAACCCGTAGAGGATATTAACAATTTCGATAAGTAAAAGTTTATAAGTTGCTGCGGAGTACAACTGAAAGCAAACTAGTTTTGACATATTAAAAAAATTCTTACGAAAATTTCAAACAAATATTATTTTTCAATAAATTCGCTAATGAAAAACTAGCAATTCGCTATTTACTTTCGAGGAGATATCTCGCAACTTAGAAAGAAAAAAACAACAACAAATGTTTTGTGCTGCTTGCAACGTCTGCATTATAAAAATATTATTAGCTTGCAATTTATCTACGTTGAAAGTACACGAGAAATCAGAACGTGCTTATATGCTTTCATAGTTTCAACTTGGAAAGATAATACCTTTTGGGTAGAGTATATTTAGTGCTTCTTGGACGTTTTATCCCAGAATGTCGTCTAAACTCGTGATCCTTAGATACCCTGTTATTTAAGGCTAGAATTCAGTAACAGGCTATGCGGGACTAAACNGTCGTCTAAACTCGTGATCCTTAGATACCCTGTTATTTAAGGCTAGAATTCAGTAACAGGCTATGCGGGACTAAACTGTCTGTCTGTTTCTCCAGTGTTACTGGCCATCCGGCACTTCCTGCTTTATTATCAACTGTTAAAGAACATTTTACACTCCGATGCCTTAACTCCATGCAGTCAAATCGAACACAGTTAGTGCGTTCTGGCAAAGGCACAAACGACCTTTGACTAGAAACGTTGTTACGTACAGGAATGCGAAGTTTAACATCGTGCCGTATTATACGAGGGAATTGAGGGGCCTCTAGTTGTGTGATTTGTAACGTTGTCCATCGAAATACTTTCTTTTTTTTCTTTTAACAAACACTATTTAAATTGCAGATACGAAATCCGATGTCACTTAAAATATTTCAAAGATTTAGAAAAAGTACATATTAAAATTTCAAATTTACTGTGTTCGGGACTGACAAGTAAAATGAAATATAATATTTACAAGAAGGCAAACAGAGGTAGCAAAGGATCTGAAAGATGTTGGCACAAATAATTGTGCAGAATAGCGGCGGTGTCAGAGCACTCGTGTCGCAACACAACGAACCCGGCTCGATCTCCAGGAGGGGAGGGGAGTCAAATACAGGTTTCGCGCGTGTATAAAACGTGTCGGACGTTGCTTTTTGGTGGTGAACTTACTCCGGCACTATAGTACGTTGTGCAGCAGCTTTTTTCCCCGCACTAGGTATTTCCATCAAAGCTGAAGACAGCCGCTTTTAAGATATAACCACTTATCATTTAATTACTCTTATAACTTTACGATCATTAAGAGAAAATATAACATTTTGTGAAATTTCAGTAGCTGGGTATGCTGCGTCCTAGTGATCGAACTGAGTTGATCTAATGTTTGAAACTCGGTGGGGCTTCCTTTTCTTTATATTGACGGAAACTGTTNGTCGTCTAAACTCGTGATCCTTAGATACCCTGTTATTTAAGGCTAGAATTCAGTAACAGGCTATGCGGGACTAAACCGTCTGTCTGTTTCTCCAGTGTTACTGGCCATCCGGCACTTCCTGCTTTATTATCAACTGTTAAAGAACATTTTACACTCCGATGCCTTAACTCCATGCAGTCAAATCGAACACAGTTAGTGCGTTCTGGCAAAGGTACAAACGACCTTTGACTAGAAACTTTGTTACGTACAGGAATGCGAAGTTTAACATCGTGCCGTATTATACGAGGGAATTGAGGGGCCTCTAGTTGTGTGATTTGTAACGTTGTCCATCGAAATACTTTCTTTTTTTTCTTTTAACAAACACTATTTAAATTGCAGATACGAAATCCGATGTCACTTAAAATATTTCAAAGATTTAGAAAAAGTACATATTAAAATTTCAAATTTACTGTGTTCGGGACTGACAAGTAAAATGAAATATAATATTTACAAGAAGGCAAACAGAGGTAGCAAAGGATCTGAAAGATGTTGGCACAAATAATTGTACAGAATCGCGGCGATGTCAGAGCACTCGTGTCGCAACACAACGAACCCGGTTCGATCTCCAGGAGGGGAGGGGAGTCAAATACAGGTTTCGCGCGTGTATAAAACGTGTCGGACGTTGCTTTTTGGTGGTGAACTTACTCCGGCACTATAGTACGTTGTGCAGCAGCTTTTTTCCCCGCACTAGGTATTTCCATCAAAGCTGAAGACAGCCGCTTTTAAGAGATAACCACTTATCATTTAATTACTCTTATAACTTTACGATCATTAAGAGAAAATATATCATTTTGTGAAATTTTAGTAGCTGAGTATGCTGCGTCGTAGTGATCGAACTGAGTTGATCTAATGTTTGAAACTCGGTGGGGCTTCCTTTTCTTTATATTGACGGAAACTGTTTNTAGTGATCGAACTGAGTTGATCTAATGTTTGAAACTCGGTGGGGCTTCCTTTTCTTTATATTGACGGAAACTGTTTAAATTTAAAGTACGTTGAGCCAAACAAATCTTTATTCGTGCCAACTAAATATTTGTTTGGGGCAACCAAATATGAACAACAAAATGATTTCTTTTCAACAACAAAATATTTCACTGCTCATATGAAAACAAATAATTTTGTTTGCGCCAAACAAACTTTGTATGATTCAACAAAACTAGCTATTTTCTCAGTGTTGGTAAGAGTGGTGGATGGAGAGGGGAGAGGGTTTTTAATGCAAATATTTCCCTGGTTTTCACTTGAGTTTGTCGAACAGTATATGACCCTCAGTTTGCGGGAGGAATATATTTATTAGTATTTTAATATTGTTTTTGAAATCAGCAGTGAAATTATATACAGAATAATTGCTTAAGAAAAGGCTCTAACCGGCAATGTTATTCTATGGCAAGCTTGTTTTTTGTTTTAACAACAAATTATTAGAGATATTGTAAAATCGTCAAAATTATTTAAGCCAACAACATATCTTCTACAACATACTAATTATTTTATTCTTTTATGATTGGATGAACAAGCTTCTGACTCGGCTAAGTTGTTTGCAGACCAACCACGAACATTCTGCCTTATAGTATCAGAATCCTCATTGGCCCAGTGAAATGGGGTAGTAGCTTCACACATGCACGACAACCAATAAGGAAAGGAAAATGTTGGACAAGTGTACAGTACGTTTAATCCTAGCATTCAGTCAACCTTTTTCCGCGATAAACCATCATCTCTACAAATTATATTAAAAATAGTGTGCGTGGTCAATGTTCATTAAAAACAATTTATCATAGCTAAAAAAAAATTTCCTTCATTAAAAACTGCTTCTTCCAATAAAATATTTCAACACACTGAAAGAAAAAGTTTGTTAGTGGTTACAAAAACCGTTTGCTTGGCGCTTTCCATGGCGAAATTTTGTTGCTGGTAAAAAACAGGTTGTGGTACCCAATAACACGTAGATTGACCAGTACCAACGCTATTTAGTGCTCACTAACATGTTTGTTAGTTAACAATATATTTATTGGCTGCTACCAAAACATTNCAGTACCAACGCTATTTAGTGCTCACTAACATGTTTGTTAGTTAACAATATATTTATTGGCTGCTACCAAAACATTTTGTTGGCAGCAATAGCATTAATGTCATTCACAGTAATAAAAATCTGCTGCGAATGCAAAACTACGTACGTTATAATCTGCGTGTGCGCTCTGGCTGGCATATTCTAAATGACCGCCTTTTGTCTGGCCACCACGCCATATTTGTCCGTGTTCGTTTCTTTGCATCAGGTTACTAACTAATTCACGAGGGATATTCTTGAGATCGCCATTTACATCATTCCTTTCTTCTAAATAAGTGAATGTTACACGTAAATGATTCCAGATGATTAAATTTCCATGAGGCGAAATGTGCAGGCCTTGTCGTGTGTGCCGTATATTACACTTGCATGCTCCAGAAAACTTGGTGAACCTCAACTAAGATCGCGTGTGAGAGGTCCAGGGTTCGAGTCCCACTCCTGGCGAGTTTTATTTTAGTTTTTAATGGTTGGTGACCACAAACGTCATNCCTGGCGAGTTTTATTTTAGTTTTTAATGGTTGGTGACCACAAACGTCATTTTGTAGCTGCCACTAAATACTGGACTAACAAAAAACTTTCGTTGATGCTACAAAATATTTTGTGATGTCTATATTGAAAAAAAGAATTTTGTAGCTACGAATAAAATTATGTTGGTCCCCAAGAAACTTTTTTTTTTCAGTGCACGGTTTGACCTTGTTTGGACAGCCCTGTGCTAGATGGAAGGGCGACTATACACCTCAAATCGACGAGGCTGCGTTCTCTCGGACGCAGCGATGTAGATCCGGAGTTGGGCGAGGCCAAAGTCAACTGCTTCTGCTCGGAGTAATTAAGTTACCCGCGTCGGCAGTGGCCTGCGTCCCCCTCCCCCCCTTATTAGCCCTCATCTACCGTCTCTCCGTCGGCGAAGCGCGCGCAGACATGTCCCGCCTTCGCCGCAGTCTACCAGCAGCCTAGCTCCACGTGCCAGGGCAAAGCGTCAGTGGACTGAGGGAAATATGGATGTGCGGACCACCTAGACTCTTAAAATAGGGAACCATCTGATGGATTATAAGTAGAGACCTGAAAAATTAGCGAGTTCAATGACCTGTAGGTTATACTCCGTTGTCGTATGTAAAACCACGCAAATGTCAATGCTAATTGGTTGCGTGTTGTATTAGTGGAATACGGTGACTGGGTCTGCATTTAATGGCGTGTTTATTATTGGCTCNTGCTAATTGGTTGCGTGTTGTATTAGTGGAATACGGTGACTGGGTCTGCATTTAATGGCGTGTTTATTATTGGCTCGGGGTTGTTCATGAGGTGTTAACTAACGGGTGGGCCAATAGCATACGCAATACAATTATACGAGGTTTTGAATTCTAGATTGTCCCGAAATGAAACCGCGAATTTTTCAGGTCTCTAATTATAAGCAACACAAATATTTTTACATGATATTCACGGTGAAGTGAGCACTTCTGAAATCAATCTTTGAAAAAAAAAATCACTGCCTTTCATTGCACGTTTTTTAACGGGTACAATGGCTGGTGTGCGCTCGGTAAAGTCGGTAACGGCGGAGTGGAAGTATTTCCGTGTCTAAACGTTGAATTGAAAGTGTTAAGTAAACGTCTNTGCTAATTGGTTGCGTGTTGTATTAGTGGAATACGGTGACTGGGTCTGCATTTAATGGCGTGTTTATTATTGGCTCAGGGTTGTTCATGAGGTGTTAACTAACGGGTGGGCCAATAGCATACGCAATACAATTATACGAGGTTTTGAATTCTAGATTGTCCCGAAATGAAACCGCGAATTTTTCAGGTCTCTAATTATAAGCAACACAAATATTTTTACATGATATTCACGGTGAAGTAAGCACTTCTGAAATCAATCTTTGAAAAAAAAAATCACTGCCATTCATTGCACGTTTTTTAACGGGTACAATGGCTGGTGTGCGCCCGGTAAAGTCGGTAACGGCGGAGTGGAAGTATTTCCGTGTCTAAACGTTGAATTGAAAGTGTTAAGTAAACGTCTNCCGGTAAAGTCGGTAACGGCGGAGTGGAAGTATTTCCGTGTCTAAACGTTGAATTGAAAGTGTTAAGTAAACGTCTGTGAATACAGAAATTATTTATTTCGTTGTATGAAATAACACATGTGTAAAATATTTACTTTCCTAATAATGCCGCAGTTTCACTTGACCGGCGCACGAATAAAGTGACGGAGCCCATGGCAATGTTAATTTTACATATGGCGGAAGAATACGTAATGTGCGTGAAAGAAGATCTTAAGCAGTTCTTTCAAAAGTGTTAACTTCACCGCGAACCGCATGTAACATAGTTAGTAACACCAACAGAACTGTTTGTTGTATAACTGCCTGTGATTGTATTTGCTACTGTACATATGGTTCAAAAAAAGATTTTTCGGCACGACCAAATCAATTGTTTGTATAGGGGCAATTAAATATTTTGTTGTTGAAGCGAAATTATTTTGTTGTTCTTATTTGGTTTCCCGCAACAATGATTTGTTTGCTGTAACTAAAAGGTTTTTTTTTATTTTTTGGCTATACGTACGTGAAATAATTTCTGTTAATATAAGAAATTGGAAACCCGACCAAAATTAAAATCTTTTATCACCTGTGCCCGAAAGCTGCGCTTAATGTAAGCTAAAATGACTAAAGATCAAGCCGGAATGTTTTTAAATATAAGCAATTCAATAACTGGACAACGCGCGCAAATAAATATTTAAAGGATTTCTGCTTTACTTATTAGTTTCCTTTTGTACTTGTTTTTATCTATGTGTGTATGCCATTACTAAGCATCGACAAATTCACTAACATACACTGCTACTCATGGTATGCTTAGCAAAATCTATTTTAAAAAAACTCATGAACTGCTACAAATTAAAGATATTCAAAATATGTTCTTATTTTGAGCAATTTTTAAAAACTGCGCAAACAATTCATAGCGTGATATCAAATATTTTTAGAAGTAGCTCGTCATATCTTATTTCAACGAGAATTATCTCGTTTTTGCAAGCGAGTTACATACCAAAAACACAAACATGGAAATTTTAACAGGTTACTGTGTAAAAAATGTGCCACCTAAAAATTTTTTATGCTAGAAAATTGTACCTCTTAGTAATATTCTAACGTTAAACGGTATTTCATACAAATATAAAATTATGAATTTTTTGGTGGCCAGCACATAGAAAAGGTTTGTTAGGACAGTGATTAAAAAACTGTTGGAGTGAGTAAGTGAGTGAATCTCTTCAGGAGGCTCTTAAGAGCGAGGCCTTGAGAGCCTATGAGGGTGAAGTGAAATTAGTAAGGAGCAGGNGGGGGGGGGGAGAAACGATTCATACTTGCAAAATTTCGGGAGTCACCCGACCGGGGATTAAACCAGGTTCGCCTTGGTGGGAGGCTAGCTCGCTAACCGCTCAGCCACCGCGGTCCCGGAAAAACGGTTTGATATTTTGTGGCGATGTCTAAACACAAAACGCTTTTAAACAACGTTTCGTACCTAAATAGCATTTCCGAGTTGTTCCAACTACAAGGATTATTTGCTGAGGGGGGGGGG
>NQII01006813.1:92228-112434 GCA_002778355.1 Clitarchus hookeri | reverse complement strand
AGTCAACATTGCCGCGGACCTTTTCACCTTAGGTATTCATACGTCAGTTAAGGGAACAGAAAAAATTATTTCAAATGTAAATATTTTACCAATTTTGTAATCCATATACTTATATGCGTCAGAAAGAAAATAAGTAACTGCAGTATTGACGAATGTTCACCGAACACTGTCAATTCAACGTTGAGACATGGAATTACTTTCCTTCCTTCTTTACCAACTTCACTGGGCGCATGTCACTGCGTGTGCCCGTTAAAAATACACGCAGTTAGGGACAGTGGCATTTTTCAAGGGTTAATTTTAAAAAGTGCTTAATTTTCCGTGACTAGCCTTTAGTAATACGGGCCACAGGGGTGCACCCAGAGGGCGGTCAATTGGGGCTCGTGCCACCCCCTGAGGAAGAAGTCCCGTAAACATTTAGCAGAATTGCCAAAAAGAATAATGTGTAAGTCGTTTACTTCATTCATGCGATACGAGTTCCATGTAAAGGAAAAAGTAATGAAAGAAGTGGAACAACAGCAAGACAAGAGTCGCTCGAATACTGACCACTTGCTGCTAACAGCGGCAGAAATTCACACGTACTATGCTCGCCACGTCGATGGAAGGTTACGACACTACATCAGTAGAACTTGAAACAGAATAGCGGCACAATATAAAAATAAATGTTTATAGGTAGTATTTATAGATGGCAAACTTAAATATTTATTTTCTATATGTAACATTTTGTGAATAATTAATATTTTTGCTAGGTATTTGCCTGTTTATGCAATGACAATGTTTGACGTTACTTTTTTTTTTTTACGTATTTCGCCTCCTCCAAACCAAAATCCTGGGTTCATCCCTGTAGTCCACAGACCACACAATATTTTAAGGGTGCTGGTGACAAAAAATTCTTTCTTTTACATTTGCATGAAATTCTTTTTTAACACTAGACATTAATTACAAACACTATTTCCACGCATGAAAATTTTCATGAAGCATGGGTTTTTTCATA
Source organism: Clitarchus hookeri (assembly GCA_002778355.1). Lineage (NCBI taxonomy): Eukaryota > Metazoa > Arthropoda > Insecta > Phasmatodea > Phasmatidae > Clitarchus > Clitarchus hookeri. The sequence continues at coordinate 111,443 of NQII01006813.1, read as the reverse complement.
ATGGGATATAGGCCTACAAATAATAACAAGAAATTACTGATATAACTAATGAGCTTACCTTACCCTACATGACTGCAACTGATTGTTAATGATGTTCTTAAAAGCTGATATGGTATGTAGGCCTTGACGTCTCGTGGAAAGCAATATAACTAGAGATGGAGCCAGAAACATACGCAGCAGTAGTAAGAAAATTGGAAATACACATGTGCCTTACTCACAACTCGAACCCAGGAAACCTCGTTCCATAAGCTAGCGTGCAAACAACTGCATTACGGAGGTAGGATTCGAAGCATCAATTTAGAGTGTATATATTTTAATTTTTTGAATGATAGAATTCACTAACCTGAAATATTTACTTCGCCGTCATTTTGAAAAGTGACTGAGCCACTTAAATCACGCAATTTTAACTGGAGATATGGAATAAAAATTGTATTACCTTATATGATGCTATCTTACAAAGTTGTTTGAAAAAAAAGATTCTGGATACGATTATATTATTCGTTACTGTAAGCATACAACGTTTGGTTAATTTTGGTAAAATTTTTCAATAGATTGAAAAACTTAAATATATTGTTATATAACCACCAATTTGAAAATCAGTTTCAGACCCCACATAAATTAGGTAACAATAGATGACCTTCTGTAACACTACTGGAGTGAGAGATTTTGAGGAAATTAGTTGAATGGTGCACAAATATGACAAAATGTTCCATTTTCTCATCTGGAACTGGCTGGTAAAAGATAATATCTGTACACATAATTTGTGCTTACAATTAATATTTAGCCTACAAAATTTGGTTGAATTTTATGGCCTACTTTAATATACTTTTTTCGCTAAATTTGGTAGGAATCTGTTGATTTTTTGCAGAGATATAATATAAGAACTCAATTTTTTCGTTTGGTGCTATCTTTTAAAATGGCGGAGAAGTAATTATTTATATAGACACATTTTATGGTTGTGTTGGATACTGCAAGCATACAAAGTAAAGTTTAAATTGATTGCATTGTATCTGCAGTATAGAATACTAGAATCAAATAGCTGTATTGTCAGCATTTTGAAAATAAGTGTCTGATATACTTAAGAAATTTTATATCATCTGCGGCAGTGCTGTTTCTTTGCCAAATTTGGTAGTAATTGGCCAACCTTTCCCCGAGAAAAAAAAATTTACTTCGTGTAGCGCTACTTTACGTAATGGGGGACACACGTGGCTTTTTGTTGTCATATATGATGCTTGTAATAAATACTTTAAGCATTCAAAGAAACGTAAAATATATGTATGGCAGCCATTTTGAAAATTAATGCTTCATCAATTTTAATTCTTTACGTTTAAATGGCACTTTCGTAACATTACTTGCATGCCAAATACGGCGATTACTGGTTAAGTATTTTTGAGATATAATAACTAACAGCGATATTTTTCCTAAATCCAATTATTAAATGATGAACTGTTAACATACAAAATTTGTTTTAAACTGATTGAATGGTTTCCGAGATAAAACGTGGCACCATAAATGTTACACCTACCGCCATTTTGGAAGTTAGCACCCTACATCGTTTCAAATTCTTTTCGCGCGTTAAAAATGTTTTTAGGAAGATACACGCGCACAGACGAACATACACATACACACAGACAGGAAAGTGATCTCATAAGCCCTTCTTTCCTTTGGATAGAAAGCTAAATGCTAACTCACATACTGAAATGAAGTATTTCCCGTTGGAATGAGGTACCAAGAGTCTTCGAGAAATCTTTGCAATTATGCTACGAAATGTTTTTGCAATTTTCATAGTTGCTCAAAATAAGAAAATTTTCACATATCTTTGGCATATAGTATTGTAAAATATATTTTGCTAAGTACATAACAAAATGATTTAAGACATGATTTTTCAATCACTGTTGTTAAATTTTCTGAAAATGTTTTCGATTAATTTATTCTTACGTCCCAAAAACGCTAGAATTATTAAATTTTACAAATCGTGATGGAAAAATTATGCTATATAATTCTTTTTTTCAGGAAGAAGATAGTCCTAACTAGTAGCATTTATAAGTTTAACGGTATTTCGTACAAATACAAAAAATTCNAAGTTTAACGGTATTTCGTACAAATACAAAAAATTCATAATTTTTTTGTTAACCACCACACTTAAGAACTCAGAAGTGAAACTGTGGTGTATATCAGAAAGTCCTGCCATTAAAGCAAGTAAAATGGCCTCACTGTCCAGCAAAATGGCGGAATGACGTTTACCAATCATCGCCTGGTGACTTACTTTAACAGACGACGGCCCTACCTAAACGGAATCTTCCCTAACGTGAATCAGTCAGTCAGACACTGGGTAGTTTCCAGAGCCCCGCTAGTCCGATTGGTGACCAAATACGGTTACACGAAAGGATCCAACCACAAAATTAAAATTCTGTATACTTACATATTCTGACGAATAACGTCAGCAATATTAGAAAGGTACTTTAAAAATTTCTTCTTGTTAACTTCCAAAACTGCGATGGGAGTTTTTGACCTTCACATAGCACAGAAATAATACCACCATCAGACTGCAAATGTAGGAATGTCCAGAGTTTCTAGTTTACATAATTGGGAAATTCCCTATGCATTTTACTCTTTTCTCAGCAAAAGTATGAACGTCGCCATAGATGTATGGGAAACAACTTTACCATTCACATTTTCTCACTATATTAACACTGATGTGGTAATTTTTAAAATTATTTCTTAGAGTGTAGGTGGTTATAGTTAGCGTTACGTTATTCGGCTTCCTTACGTTGCACAGAGGGAGCTTTCCTCGAAAAGCTGGAGGAAATTTAGAATTAGAGCTCATAATATTGACTAAACTGATGATTAAGTATTAATCGTGTACTATTCCTGCATGGAAAACCGTTAACTCCAAAGTGAAATTCCCACTACCTGAGGTTTCACGTCAGTTCAAAAGTGATCCTCGTTTTCTTCGGATGCGTCGGGTTGTTTAAAAGCAAAACCGCACTGCACTGAAGTGACCATAGTTTTCGTACAATTTCAGATATTTGAGTTCTGAAAAACGAATGCAATTCCTGGAGGTATGTAGCGTACACGACGGTCTTAATTACATGCTAATTGGTATTAAATATTTCCAAATTTTGTTTAGAAACACGTGTTCGATGAAATCATGATTTTTTTTTTTTACTGAAACTTTTAGTTGGACTTCTCACGTCATTTACGTAGATTTCGATATTGTGCTTTTAGATTATTGTTTTGGTTACATGGATTATCGGGAACTAGCTGTTACTTTGTGCTAGCCTTTGAGTGAGGTCATTTTTTCGAGCGTTGCTGTCATAGAAACATTTCATTGTAGGGTCAGGTGAAGAAGAACTGTTGATATGTATGCTAGTAAGGAACTGCTCCGGATGCTGCCAGCTTCTTAACTTAAAATGAAATAACTCATCCACATCAAGCAGATAGATAGTGTTCCGAGCAACGGGATTGCCTTATAACAAAACGCGTGGACGCAAGGCTCCCCTTTTTCCCGGACCTTTTATTTAAGTTTAAGACGAAATGGCAAGCAGCGTCACTCGTTCTGCCGACAGTAAAATTAGATGGGAAGGAGATCTCTGTTACTCACGAAATGCTATTTGCCATGACATAGGGTAATGTGTAGTTCAGTGTCGTCAATAAAATCTTCGTGGCATTGCTATATACAGTAAGTGAGGCAAAGGCCACGATTTTTAATAACTATAAATTTGCATTGCAAAGAAAAACAAACAAATCCCATCTTTGATTTGGAATGTCTACGCTGCATAACTTGATTCGCTAATTTTAATATGTTTTGCATTTTTCGTATAAGCTGGCTTTTGGCAAGTGAAAAGCGTGTTCTAAGAAAGAATAAAAAGAATTGTCGATGACTGACAACAATTTATTATTTGTCTTTCCCAAACAGTGAACATGTGATTCTGACACATTGCCATACAACAATTAAGAATTTTTTTTTTGCCGTGTATGAAGTCATAGGGCCTATGTGGTTTCTCTAACTTTGAACCATACATGACGGGAACATAAAATAATGCTTATTTTTCAGGTCAATACCGACTACAAACAAGTACACATAATCATGAAAACAAGAAAAAGAAAGGTATTGTGTTGTAATGAAAAGAGTTCACAGACAACTTGCATTATACTGATATGCGGCTAGATATAATTGGTCCCTTTTTTCATTAATATTAAAGGTAATTAAATTAATAGTGTTTTTCACCTGCTTTATTGCTCGGCGATATTCTTATACTCTACTTAAGTTATCTCTTCTTCACGGATCAGTCACGTGCTTATGCGTTGCAAGCACATTAACAAGGTTAGCCTATTAAAACAAAAGTAATTTATGTCCATATCTCCGTTATAGTGTCCTGGGAAATTCTTAGTTCAGAAATATTGTTCTGTCCTTACGCAAAATCTTAGCAGAATAGCAGTCTATCAAAGTCAAAATCCAAACTCAAAGTTTTGCCATTTGACGAAGAACGATACATAACGGTTTTCCAGGTGTCTTTTAATAATGTTAATCTGCACTGTGTGCTTCTTGTTATCCAGCCAAATCAGTCAACATATTTGGAAGTTTTGTTTTACTTGAGGATGTGGAAATAATTTATCATAGCTATTAGGTTGTTACTCATGAAAAATGAGTCAAATTGATGACTCCCATTTCTGTGAGATGTATAAAACATGCCACAAAGACGGATCGACGTATTTCCGCCGAAATAGGCGTTTGGAAAGTAATAATGCCGCTGAATTCTTGAAGTAATTATCTCATTCAACCTCCATATGTTTAAGTATTTAGACCACCTAGCCTCGTGAAGCATCCCACCTGGTACTTAGCATACGGGTAGTAGTTAATGATATAATGATGTGTTTGAACTGATAACAGATGTCTTCCAAAGTGTTTCAAGATGGCGGCTACTTGCATGGGCCGGTTGTCTTGACGAGTCGCCTCGGGTGAAAGCAAACCGATTCCCACCAAATTTAGTATGATGTCGTTAAACGTGCGTGGTGGGAAAAGAATTTGAACTAGCTTGTCTCGTAATGGCCTTCACAAATCTCATGTTGTTTATTACCGTCATCTGGGCTGAAGGTAAAGATATTTACAACGTACCTTTTACGCCGATGCTATGTGATAACAACTTTAAGTATCGTAATTTTAAACATGCGCTTTCTCTCTCTCTCTCTCTCTCCTCATCAACCTTGTTTCAACATACACACTTACTGTCCTGACTTTATAAGATGGCCATCACAAAATATCGCTAGCAATATCAATATTATACCTGATGTATGCAAATTGGCTTGCATTAAAATCGTGTTAAGTTCATGAGTGCCCACTATAAATTCACATGGCGCTACCATTTCTGCAAGTTTTCCGCTTTCACTCAACCTTTCGGATGAGGTTCGCCATTATATTGTTGATACAATTTCGTTGTTTCTGCGCTACAGAAATCTTATTTATCATATTTGATTGAGCATTAAATTTCGCAATAAAATTTTGTACGTTTTTTTATGTCCGTTGCTTTTCTAGAAAATAAATTTTATCACAAAAAGTACATTCATTAGTGTCATCGATTATGAAACGTCATGTTACGCGCTCGCTGCTTCGCATCCTGCGCGATCGAGTGAAAGTGAAGGACAGCAGTTATATGATAGCGGTGTCAGCAAGTCAATGGAATGTTTTGAATTACAGGCGTGTGCTTAACCAAGAACCACGTATCTATTACATATAGCGACCCGACAAGATAATACTTTTGTGACACGCGCTGCTGACCATGGTTGTATTAAGTTTTTGCAAATATCTGAAGAATTATCTAGTTGTTTACTGTCCTAGATTATGTCCGCATGACTCGGGGTGCATCGAACTTCCCAGATCAAGGCCAGCAGAGTATAAATTGTGCGACAGGCCTCCGGGCCGAGAGTTGTTGAGTGGATGAGAGGCTGAGTTTCAGTGATAGACGACGAGCAGTAAGGGAAGTGACTAGCGGAAGAGAAATCTGCGACTGCAAGTATCAAGCAGTGAAGAGTGCGACTGGCAGACTGGACTATTTCACTGGGTGCGTGATTGAAGGACACTACAAATTATGGCAACAGACAGACTAAAATTGTGTTAATAATGNTACTATTTCACTGGGTGCGTGATTGAAGGACACTACAAATTATGGCAACAGACAGACTAAAATTGTGTTAATAATGAGTCTGAATTAATTGACTATAACCAAACAGATACGTTAGGAATGACGTTAATTAAATTTAAAATAGAAATTAAATATTGCGCTCAGTAAGAAATAAAAAGAGTCAAACTGGAGATAGATAGTAAATGCTATAAATAATAGCTGTTTAAATAAATTAGAAATCAGAATGAGTTATTTTATTTTTATTAAGACCACCATCCCTTACGAATTCAGATACGCCCCTAGGCGTTTTGCAACAGTATATTTGTCGCCTTCAAAAATTTTATTGTAATACATATGTATCTTATGACACTTCCGTCTTAAGAGGACTTTGTACAAAAAAATATTCTCTGCGAAATCAATGTTTGTGCAAATGCGCATATCTAAGTATATAAATGTTAAGGAAATATTTTTTTTTCAGGAAGTGTAATAACCAATTTTCTAAGGACGTATGGTTTTGATATTATCATATTAATGGTCTTTGTTGGCGGGTTTTCTCGGGGATCTACCGTTTTCTCCGCCCTTGCATTCTGGCTCTGCTCCATACTGACCTCGCTTTTCACCCTCATCGGCTCTCAAGACCTCAATGTTAAGGGCAGCCCAAATCTCTTCACTCATTCTTTCCGGGTCACTAATAGATTTGATATTATCATAAAATGTTTCATATTTTGTTTTAGATTAGCTCTATTACAGATTCTTTCCTCGCGCCGTTATTAACATCAGCCCCAGACCTTCCGTTTACGGCACGAGTAAATGACAGGGTTATATTGCAAGGTCTAGATGTAGTATTCTTCCTATTACTTTAGAGAACACCTACCTGTTGACACTTTTCTTTATATTTTCTTCAGCGACACCTGAAATTGGAATATTTAACGTGTTTGTAGTCTCAATTTCTTTTATCACTGAATTCTGACGTGATCCGTATTGTAACAAGACGCCAGAGGGGCGTATCTGAGTTCGTGGAAAGAACTACATTTGATTTTAGTTTATTCACGCAGCTATTATTTACAGCATTAATCTCTTTATCGCCACTATTACTCTTTTTTAATTGCTCAATAAGTGCAATATTTAATGTAGTTTTTTTTCTTAAATTAGCGTCCTCCTTATTGTATTGGTTTGGTTATATTTAATTAACTCATACTCATCATTATCACACTTTCAGTCTCTCTGCTGCCATCATTTGTAGTGTCTTTCACTTACGTACACAGTGCAATAGTGCAGCCTGCCAGTCGCACTCTTCACTGCTNTTATCACTGAATTCTGACGTGATCCGTATTGTAACAAGACGCCAGAGGGGCGTATCTGAGTTCGTGGAAAGAACTAAATTTGATTTTAGTTTATTCACGCAGCTATTATTTACAGCATTAATCTCTTTATCGCCACTATTACTCTTTTTTAATTGCTCAATAAGTGCAATATTTAATGTAATTTTTTTTTACTTAAATTAGCGTCCTCCTTAATGTATTTGTTTGGTTATATTTAATTAACTCATACTCATCATTATCACACTTTCAGTCTGTCTGTTGCCATCATTTGTAGTGTCTTTCACTTACGTACACAGTGCAATAGTGCAGCCTGCCAGTCGCACTCTTCACTGCTTGATACTCGCAGTCGCAGGTTTCCCTTCAACTGGTCACCTCCCTCACTGCTCGTCGTCTATCGCCAAAACTCGGCCACTCATTCATTCAACTACTCCAACTCCCGACCCGGAGACCTATCGCACAATTTATACTCTGCTGGCCTTGACCTGGAAAGATCGATGAGCCCCAAGTCACGCTTAGAGAAACTTGGGCATCAAACCACTAGACAATTCTTCATATAAATACAGAAAATCAATGCAACCGAGCTCAGTAGTGCGCGCCGCAAAAAGGATTACTGCGTCGGCTCACTTTTTGGCAATGGATGCGTGGTTCTTGGTTAAGCGCGCGCCTGTAATTCAAAACATTGCGTTGACTTGCTGCCACCACTGCCGTATAACAGTCGTCCTTCATTTCCACTCTCTCGCGCAGGATGCGAAGCAGTGCGCGCGTGACAGTGTACTAGGTACATCACAAAGAAATTAAATATCAAAATTCCTCTCGCACAGCTTTGGACGTTATCCCAAGAAGCTAAAACTTGCTGGCATCTCTAATTAATAAACTCACCTAATTAATAAACTCACCTAATTAATAAACTCACCAGTATTGCTGCAGCTTTGATCGAAGCTCAGAATCACCTAAAGAGCGTACGGTCTGTCGGGCAGCGCGCCCAAAATTTTTCTCCTAAAAAAAAAAACGGAACAAACAAAAAAATTAGAAAATTAGTTAAATGGAGTGAAATGGCCCTTTAAGCGGTTGTTCTNAAAAAAAAAACGGAACAAACAAAAAAATTAGAAAATTAGTTAAATGGAGTGAAATGGCCCTTTAAGCGGTTGTTCTGCCGACAAACCTTCGGGGGAACTGCATCGCGAGAAGCTGTATCCCTGACTCGGGTCTTTTCAATGTGCCGGGTAAACACATTCGCACCAAGCATTAACATCATTTTAAACCAACCCTTGCTTCCTCTCTCTCTCTCTCTCTCTCCCTCTCTCTCCCTTTATTTTTTTACCCCATCCAGTCCCTCCTGTTTCTCTCTCTTTATACCGTCCCGCGCAGCACATACGCGTTATATACGCCTTTCCTTCCCCCTCCACTCCATCCTCACGCGATTCCTATCCCCCACCCTTTTTCCTCATCTCCTCCGCGCACCTGCTGTGGTCCAGCAGAGATTCTGCCGACTAAAGAGAATGCAAATTAATAGGGTTATCGCGGCGCCATCTCTTATCTGCGTACATGGGGTCCGTCGGACGAGTTGGGGTGGGGTGGACTAGACTGTGTTTTTATCCGCTCAGAGTTCGGTATCAGCTTTCTCTGCGCGTAATTAACGGGTGAACTTTGTACTGTCCCCCCTTTTTCGAATAAGAATTGCCCTGGAGGCCATTAGTTTCGCCCCAGGATGGGGGTTGGAAAAAAAGTGCTGGCCTCGAAATAAAAACCCTTCTACCGTCTCTGATAAATATTTCTTTTTCTAAAAAGAATNTTGGAAAAAAAGTGCTGGCCTCGAAATAAAAACCCTTCTACCGTCTCTGATAAATATTTCTTTTTCTAAAAAGAATAACTTCTGGTACAGAAGCTGATAAAAACGAGCAATATTATTTCCGTAGGGAGTCTCCTATGGTAAATATCGTAAATGAAGAAATAATTATATCCTATACTTGTGTGGTGACAGTAGTAACTGGAAAATATAATGAACATAGTACACTGCTCTCATTTCGAAGTAAAAAAAAACATGTTTTATATATGTATCTTAATTTGACAATTTTTATAACTTATAGCGTTGCTAGACATAAATTACTAATTTTTGAATATGATAATTACTTAAACTCATAATATGGCAAGAATTTAATTTGGCATTTATTTTACAATTCCAGAAAATTTAGGATTGTAATTAACAATGGTAGAGATAGGCGCCCGTTGATGCATTAAACCAATCCAAGAACATTAATGTGCAATGTTTATAACGAGTAATGGATTAAAGGTGAACTTTGATGTCAAGTCTTCGTCCGTAGAATACCAGATTTTTTTTTTTTTGATAGAAGATGATCGATATTAATGCTGCAGCTGAACAATAAATATTCCTACTGGAAGTGTACACATTAGTGATATTAAATGTTGACTCATTTTCAGCACATCGTACATAAATATGCTAAATTCACAAAAACCTGTGTCATTTCATCTTAACGCATTAGCAACTCAGTAAGAAAATTAATTTGTACTTTTATAAGATTGATGTGAACTATTTGCCAAATGTTTTTGTCGGACACCTTACAAGAAAAGTGTAATTTCACATATAAAAACACGTCTGGGTGCTGTGACTTAGACGAGTTAGAATCTTTGTGCAACATTAGAGGGCTAATCGATTAAAATTTATAGGGCTTGGCCTGTGAAGTCGTAAAAAAACCACGGGAATTTGAAACTCAATGAACAAGCAAATCCATAAAAAAAATATAGGTTATTCGTACGACAGAAAAACATTTTCAGATAACTAACGTCAAACACACCTGTCCTCGCTTCTTAGAGGATACTTGAAACAGCTAAGCGCTAATCACAGGAACGCTCATTTTTAGTCTCGCTAGAGTCAGTTTGCCAATCGTACAATACCGTTATCGAGTGCACTAGACTGGACCTAAAAGACCCAAAAGTGACCCAAAAGAATTGCAGCACTTTTGCAGTACGGCCTACACAACGAATTGTTTTATTCCAAATCATCAAAGGCGCTCCAAAAAAAAAACAGTACGATTTCGGACCAAGCCGTTTCAATATGTAAGTTAGGTTTAGTTCGTATGTTTTCCTTTTGAGAGAAAAACCTTGTGAGTCAAGTAATGTACGTGCACTGTAGACTAAATAATAATATCAAAACTGCAATGAATCAAATTCAATATATTTTAACGTGTTATGTTTACTAATTCGTTTTCGAGAGAAGCCGCATAAGATGTGAATTTCTTTTTCAACGTCGGCTGTTTGTTGGTTTAAGTTTCTATAAGCGTGTTTGCTTTAAGATTAATTTAACCCCTAATTACGAAGTACATCGAACGTCGCGATCAACTTCAAGCCAAGAGCGATGGACTAAAAGCTTCAGACTGACAGCCTCGTTATTTTATTCGAAAGTTAACGCAGTGCTTTTTGGAAACCAACAGTGCCAACATTTGAATCATTGACGCAACATAAATTATGCATTACGAAACCTGGCAGTGCCCAAGCCAGTAAAACGTGGCGAGGAGAAACGGCGCGCTTGTTTTCGTGAAAGTAACTGAATGTGGAACAGTGTTTGGAACCGGTTCGTAACGGTTTCTTATGGAACCGGTAACGAAACTCGTGACTATAACTCAAGTGCCAGCGTTATTTCTTCTTCTTTTTATTCCCCGCAAACAAGTCTGTGCGGTCGACTTCTCAGATGCACTTGGCCTTTCCAAACGGCGACGCCGATGTGAAGGCATCGTTTTTGCGAAATGCAGCGATACAACTGTTAATCGCACGTCTTACGAATTTAGAATTTAGATGTTTTTATAAGGCACCTACGTACCAGCGCGCAGTAGAAATTAAATTGTGGGAATACATCCAGCCAAATTTTTGCTGCGAATTTCCTATAACTTCACATATTCAGCCCCTGAATTCACCAACAATAAATCTAATTATCAGTTGAAGCTTTATGCATGAGTGTGAACGCACTCTCAGGGAATTATTTTTTCAATAAAACAACATTTCCTTGGTGCAATCAAATTAATTATTTGTATAAAGGCAGTAAAATATTATTTTTGCTAAAGCCAATTTTATTTATTGGTTATCCCAAACGTGAAAGATTTGTTTCATGCAACTAGAATTTTTGTAAGCCGTTACAAAAATTACAGTTCTGGTTATTGTAAGGAAATGTTTGAATCTGAACGCAATGCGTTAGCAACATTGGCCATAACCACTGCTAGCGAAACGGATTTTTTTTTATTGATAAATTTCAAAATGCATGATATTCACATATATAAATACTTCGGTTTTTTTTTCTCTGTTACTTTTTCGTTTTCTTTCAAATAAAATTTATTGGAAACGTTTGTTCCAATTAAGCATCAATAAGTGCGCTAACAAACACTGTTATCATCCCTATTGTCACAGTAATTATAAACAAAATCTCGAGATGCAAATGTAAAAGAAGGCAATCAAATTGTCAACTACCTTACAGCCGACTAAATAAATGCCGTAACTGAACGAAGCTGATTTTGTTGCAAACCCAAATTCTGAAATAACAGATAGTTCAAGCTAACCAAATGCTCATTCACTCCGAAGTAACTATTAATTTAACTCTATCATGATATTTATCATGTTAACGGCAAATAAACCATTGTAAAATGGCCGTGTGTACGAAATACACGTCGATATTTTTGTACCAAGCAAATAAGTGTTCGACTTAATAATTTTTTATAGTGCTTTATTTTATAAGGGAACAAATGCAGGTGTCTAGAGAAAAGTCAGATTGGTTGAGCGAAATAAATATTGTTCAGGGTGTGACGGGGTCACTTCGGTTGACGCCGTGCGTTACGCGAAAATAAAAACGAACAAGACAACTCACGTTCCTATTCCTGGCCGGTACTTGACAAACACCGGCGGTGGTTCTAACTTGGCGGAGGAGTTGAATCAGCCCCGAGGTCTCTGTGGCTGTCCGCGAACAATGCGGTCGGCCTTGTGTGCTGCTAACAGACTGACGAGTGCTTGCCCAGCAGTCGTCCTTGCGGCGCCAGTGGTGCCAACTTCCCCTGCGCGACGGTGCACCTCCTCCTCTCAGCCGCCTCATCGCGGGACGTGCAAAGATTGAACATCGCTGGAACAGAATTACAAATCGACGTTTCTGACCTTGGCGTGCTCTCGAATACTTGTGATGAAGGAAGGAGGACGCTTTTTGAGGATGTATAGAAGGGAAAAGGCACATCGAGTGTTGGGGTAGCCATGTTCTAGACACGAGACTGGCAAGATAATTATCGACAATGCATTTTAACTAGGGGTCAATTTTTTAAATTTAAATTTCAATGTAATATTTTAACCTATTGATACTTGCTTTACTTGTCGATACAGTTTGTGACGGATTAACTAACGCAACTAAATTTCGGAGGGGAATGTACGGGTGAAGATGAAATGTTCGAAGATGTTTAGTATCCCATTAATTTTAAATCATGGAAAGTCAGTCATGTGATTTCATATTCCAGTATTACGACAATATTGGCTTGAGTATAATTTATAGTATCTCATTGATGTAATTTAAAATCACATTTCTGAAGTTTTGGGCTGGTTATATATGATTTCTTGGCCAAATTGTTGTGCTTATGGCAAAAGGAAACAAAATAAAAATAATCTCAAATATCAGACAGAAACTAAAAAAAAACTTTCTGCTTTCTTAGATATCGTCAATTTTCTTTCGCGTTCTCTATCCATAGAATTTGAAGTATGTCTGCATACCATAAGTAGGTTTTTGGGTTGATGAGCGAGAACGTGTTTTGAACGTCTTGTGTGGAGTTGAGTGCAGGTGTCCTCGGGGTCTTTGCGAGAGCATATGAGATCGCCTGGCTGCTGCCACAAGTTAAAATTACTTCTCAAGTAAATTTATTTGCTGTCTGAAACAAAATCTTTTTCTCTGTGCATCTGCATATCTCTATTCCCGTAGGTCAACCCACCTTCCGCCTCCATAAAAAAAANACAAAATCTTTTTCTCTGTGCATCTGCATATCTCTATTCCCGTAGGTCAACCCACCTTCCGCCTCCATAAAAAAAAAGGAGGACATTTTTTTTTTTTGCTGCAAGGACGGACGAGTTTTTGCCAATGCTGCGGAGGGTGACGTATAGTCTATTCGCGGTTTTTTCACACTTTTTAAATCAAACCTTTGAAAAATCGCCCCGTGAAAGACAGGCTTTGTTGTTTCCTAAATACGTCACGTATCACAAGTGTTTTATTCTGGTATTAACATAAAGAAAGAACATTATTTTATATTGAATTGAATGCTTACTTATGTTTTGTCTATAAATTATAGTATTTCATTTATAAATATTATGAATAAAAACAGGGAGAAAGTAGGTGTGTTAGTAAGGTAGGTTGACCAAATATGGGCACCCTTAAGCAATCCCAGCCATTGTAAACTGATAAATGTTCGGAAAAATGTCTGTATTATGGCAAATATACCCACAAACCAAGTACTAACAACAACTAAGAGGCAGGATAAGATAAGGGTCTTATTTTTTGTTCTTTCACGGTCTGTGAGCCGTCGTAACAGTAAAACGTACCATGAGTCAGTTCGCTTTGTGGGTTATCGGAAGTCCATTTGTAAAACCGGCAGAGTGGCGCCAGACATTAGTTGAACGTTGGAACAGAGTGCCCCAGCCTAGGAAATAAGAGGGTTTTTATTTGTACAGCCTACGCGCCGACGTGAAAATAAATACCATGTCACCAAAGCATAAATGCTGGCAGCTAGCTGTGCAATATACCGGCCATACACCGCCTGATTTGTTTGCATATATCAAGAACGTCTCCGCCTTACCAGGAGACCGAAGTGCAGAAGAGTAACTAAGGTAGAAGTAAAGTGATCTGGAGACATCAATGTAGGGCAGGTTGTATAATTGTGTAACAATGTAAAAATGTTTGTAACCCTGTACAAAGGTGTGAAACAGTTTAAGAAGCTTTGTGAGGTAAGCATGTCCGAGATGTGTATCGCCCTGTGTATTTTATTTTTGCAATTTCAATTATGTAGCCAGGAGTTACACTATGCTGTTACATGCAGTCCACGGCAGAAATAGAACCCAGGAAAAGATAGTCAGTNTTATGTAGCCAGGAGTTACACTATGCTGTTACATGCAGTCCACGGCAGAAATAGAACCCAGGAAAAGATAGTCAGTTTTTTGTGGCAACCCCTAGCTGTGGACTTGTAGAAGTGTTAAAAAACGTCCCAATAAACCTAAAAAGTTAGCTTTAATTTCCAGTATATGAGGCTGCGAAGCGTTTGAAAATTAATCCGATGTACCATAAGAATCGAAACCTTGTGTTTGTAACCACAGAGCCGGAGTGTTAGGCCCTATTTACAGGCAGGGGCATACCTGTTAACATGGGGATGCGCACCCTTGAGTGACGACCGCTGGGCGACCAAATAAGGAAACCGCAGGAGGGAGGGGACGAGTCGAAGTGGAGGTCGCGCCACGAGATCAAGAGATCAACCTCGTGGAAAGTGAGCATGTGGCATAGACAAGGCTAGCTCTACGGAGATGCAACCGAAACCTGAAATTTTGGCATGGAAAGTGTCAGCACCGAAGATACGAGAGGGGAAATTGACGCANCGGAGATGCAACCGAAACCTGAAATTTTGGCATGGAAAGTGTCAGCACCGAAGATACGAGAGGGGAAATTGACGCAAAACACATATAGGAAGTGTTAGAAGTGGCTCTGTCACAAACCCTCCTCCCCCCACCAACTTAAACCAGTGTTGGGACTTCCAGACGACATGTGTCGCCCATTTATNTCTGTCACAAACCCTCCTCCCCCCACCAACTTAAACCAGTGTTGGGACTTCCAGACGACATGTGTCGCCCATTTATGCATACCAAGGTCAAGCCAAGGTGAGGTAGCACTTGCCACCCTCGGGCCTCCTCCTCCCACCCGCCTAGTAAACCCAGTGAAATGTGTAAACGCAGAGAAATGACGAGATAGTAGGGCGTATTTCCACACGACGTCAAAAACACGCACCGAGAATAAGCTGACAGCATATGGCAGGGACAATTGGCTAACACCACCCCCTCCCCCCCCCAACCTTCAAGAACAAGGGCACATGTATGAATTGCTTTGTACTGCACCCTCCTCCACACCCTTCCTCCAACAAGGGAGACACATGTAGGACTCGAGGGAGGGAGCCAAGAGAAAATACAAGCCTCTTTGCTGGGAGAGTGGGGCTCAGTTGATCAGTTGGACAGTTTTGATCACTGCGCCGATGGAATCTGTTGGTCAGTCATATCGGGGCAGTCAGAAGCTACGATACTCCGCATCGATAGAGTAGGTCAGTGCAACAGTTACCAAGGCCGGGATATCGGAACCCGGCCACGTCCGTCAGCCANCTCCGCATCGATAGAGTAGGTCAGTGCAACAGTTACCAAGGCCGGGATATCGGAACCCGGCCACGTCCGTCAGCCATATCAGTCAGTCGCAACAATAAGGGGTCAGCCATATCGGGACGTGGAACGCAGGGCAGAATCAGAGACAGTTAACANTATCAGTCAGTCGCAACAATAAGGGGTCAGCCATATCGGGACGTGGAACGCAGGGCAGAATCAGAGACAGTTAACAGAGTTACGTCTGACGAGTAATATCGCCACACCGGGACGCGTATGGCAACAGGCATTGGGAGCCGGGAGTCGGAGTTTCCGGGCGATAATCACAACATTAAGGGGTCAGCCATATTGGGATGCGAAACGCGGGGCGCAGGGCAGAAGCAGTAAGTCTGTTACAGCATCAGTCAGTCAGTCACCAGTCAGTCAGTTCACGCACCGAGAAGGTGGAGACGAGTGGTGAGCTTCGACGAGGGGGCGCCATATCAAGCTAGTGGGATTAGTCCAGTGCAGCCCATAGCCAAGAATTACGGNTGGTGAGCTTCGACGAGGGGGCGCCATATCAAGCTAGTGGGATTAGTCCAGTGCAGCCCATAGCCAAGAATTACGGGTGGGGGCCCGCCCGGGGTCCCTCGCCGGGATGTGGTAGAGAAGTAATAAGTCAATGACAACCCTGCACCGAGAACGGAGCGAGTGGTGAGCTTCAACGAGAAGTGCCATGTCGAGAGGAAGCCAGCTGAGTGCAACAAGCCAACCTGAGAGGGCCTATAACAGGGCCATCCAGCTCACCAGTTCTCAACAACTGCCGGAATGTATTCGGGCCATCCAACTCACCAGACATCAACTGCCGGAACAACTACCACGCAACAAGTACAGATAAGTAACATCGGTGACACTCAGGGACCTGTCCTGTCACCTAATGCCCCCACAGCATCAGAAACGTTAACCAGAGCATTGTAACCAGCCCTTCAGGCCAGAACTCGCAGGGCGTTAAATTATGCGTAAATTCTTGGCACAAGGTGCCGGGTAAGTATGTATAAACTTCCGGAAAAGTTCCGGGAATGTGTGAATTAATTCCCGTTAAATAAACAGGTTCAAAACNGGTAAGTATGTATAAACTTCCGGAAAAGTTCCGGGAATGTGTGAATTAATTCCCGTTAAATAAACAGGTTCAAAACCAAAAACGTAATGAAGTAATTGTTTGATATACCCTCAACCTTCAAGGCCCCTTATAGTCTGTGCCATTTAACATTAACTGTAGACCCTACGAGCCATTCTGTACACCACAGGTGGGGAGTAACGTCAAGGTGACAATATTTGCATAAGAAACCATTATTTTATGGAATGTGAAAAAGTTTTAGTCTTAAAAGAGTGACTGCAATAAGAGCAGGTGCTCCAAATATGGGCACTAACACATATTTTTATAAGTGATAGAATTTACGTTCGTGTAAAAGATTTTTATTTACGGTATTATTCGGGCTAGTGACAATTCCCGTATTTGGTCGACCTGCCTTAATAAATAAATAGTTCTTATGTGAAATAGTATTACACTGAGTGCGCACGAATGCGGTGCGCTGTCCCTTTGGTGTAATTTTCTAGAAGGTGTTAACCTTTCTTTTCACGAGGTGGATGAATATATTGGAGGTGGAACTTTAGCAGGCCTTCAGAAAAGTGTGAAGTAACCGTGGATGGCCTATATACAACGAGTAAAGTGCGGCTGTGTACGAGTGTGCTCAAGAACGTTCCAGACAGACAATACTGCTGATATCTGAAACTGAAACCAGTTGGGACTGAAAGGATGTGTAATACAGACTTGATTGTAGATACTGGAACTTTCTGGAACTGTCAAATATCAAGTATATAATTTTGACAGTAATTCAGTAGGTGTTAGAAAACTGTTTATAAAGGTTTATATATAATTGTTTGCTTTGTGTTAATTTATGTGAGGTGTCGGACGGTTATGTAAATATTAGTTATATATGACAACTGACAACCGTTACTGTCGAGATAGAAAGTCTAGATGGAGTATTTNCGGTTATGTAAATATTAGTTATATATGACAACTGACAACCGTTACTGTCGAGATAGAAAGTCTAGATGGAGTATTTCTTTCGGATTGTTTGTAAAGAATATAGGAAATTATTATCAGCTTTTTCGTTTAAGACCCCTGTCCTTAAAAGAACCATGCTATGCCTACAGACTTTGAAAAATGGTTGTAATATTAAACAATGGAGTCACGTGATTAATGGATATTAATACGCAACTTAATAGTTGTTAAAATAACTATGGTTAACGTAAAGTTAGCAAAATATTTCTTATATAAATTATTTTATTAACATGGTGTCTTTGTGTAGAATGGCAACTGTAATGTAACAGAAAAATCTGTATGATTCCATTATAAGGCTACACAAAACTATCTGGAATCATCATTGCTGAATTTCACTTGTATTCAGAAAGGTGAATACGTGGTAAGTCCCATAATGTCAAATAAAAAATGAGTTCGGCAACAATAACTACAAACAAAAATAATGTAGCAATATAAACCGTAAAGTATGCAAGCTATAAAAAATGTTAAAAAAATTATTTGCAAAAATGCGGGCTTATGAATATTATTGGTTACTTCTCGGTCTATAGAATCACTTTTACATACTTGTAATAGTTTATTTTATACATTCGAATATTTCCTTTGATGACAAATATTGAATTTCAATTTTTAGCATATAAAACGTCACTTTCAAACATATTTCAATAAACATGAAGATAATTAATGTTTACTGTAAGCCTCCAGCTGGACTCCAAAAATCTTACAGATTATCGAGTAAATAAACGTTCAAAACTCAAAATTTGTACAAAATGTTTTACAAACATGCTGCTTACATTTTACTGAACTGAACATAACTTAGTGATCGACCTACTTATTNGTGTACAAAATGTTTTACAAACATGCTGCTTACATTTTACTGAACTGAACATAACTTAGTGATCGACCTACTTATTTTTCCGTTTCATCCACATTGATTTTTACAGGAAAATTACAAACGCATATATATAAATTTTACATTGTCATAAAACTAACAGTACGCACAGGTCAACCAATTAACGCCACGAAATTGTTAAAAATATAGCAGTTAACGACGACTCATGTACCGCCACTGTGGAAGACATGGCGGCTGATATGGTCAGAGTTAATGTCCCCCAGGCACCGACTATAAAGTGCGTGGAGGTTGTGGGTATTGTAATGAGGTAGACTATCACTGTTGTATTTTGAAGTACGAATATATTGTCTCGTATATATTCACAAACACACAACATCAAAACTTTCGAGGTGCGGTACTGTCATAATTTGTTTACTCGTATTCACTGGGCGAATTCGTGGTTGAGTGGGGCTTCTTTGG
>NQII01006813.1:72746-91211 GCA_002778355.1 Clitarchus hookeri | reverse complement strand
TGCCTGGTGCGGCCTGTGTACAGGTCGGGGCAAACGGGTTTGGTCAATTCAGAAAGCGCTGGTCATGTCTGCGATGAGAGGGCGTGATCCCTCTTCCCCGCCTACTGGGAGGCCGGGATGCGGTATGGCCTCGCGGCTAAGAGCGCCCCGTTAACAAATAAGACCACGACTCTGTCGTGTTAAACAGTAACCTGTGGTTCCACGTGCCGTCTCGTAGGCGCCAGCGAAGTGCGCGAGGCGGGGGTGGTGTGAGGGGGTGATGGATGTGAGCCAATATCGTGCTATAATCCCTAAACCGGCACGCGACAATATATATATAAATTTAACATTGTCATAAAACTAACAGTACGCACAGGTCAACCCATTAACGCCACGAAATTGTTAAAAATATAGCAGTCAATAAAATTCCAAATCTTTTTCTACTCCACATAAACATAAAAAAAACACTATTTTTGTTACAACCTGTTCATACCACTAGATCTTGTGGTGTTTGTTATCAAATCCTTCCCTCCCCCTTTCTACAGCATGTGATTAACACTCGTCACACTCTAGAACTCAATGAGTGAGAATTGAGCCAAATCAGTGAAAACAGTGAGAATTGAGCAACTGATAATCAGTTTCATATAATCAATTTATAAAACGGTTGAATTTCGCTGATTTATTTGTGATTTCCCACTGATTGTCAAGAATATCAGTGCTACAAACCACTTGTTCCCAGTTAATTGGTTTGATTCGCCTGTCAGCAGTAGCTTATCAACTGATATTCAGTGAACGTTATTTCACTGACTGATATCACTAATTCGGAATTAGAGTGTAGGATCACACATTTAGTAAGCAAGCACACGGGAACGAAATGACGTGGCATTTCCTTTTATTTCTCAATTCAAAAACATTCCTGCCGGTAAGGTCGAATTCGTAGTGAACGAGGTATCAGGCTGTCGTCAGTATGAGCGAGAGTTCTTACTATGCACCATGTCACAGGTACCTCACGGTTAACTGAGCACTTTAAAAATCAACATTTGAAAAAAATTTAGCATCCCCCACCTGCATATTACACTGACTGGCGTGCGTCCAGTAAAGTTGGTAACGACGGAGGGAAAGAAGTTCCATATCTCAACGTTGAACCAAAAGTGTTAAATAAAATTTCGCGAATACTGAAGCTATTTCGTTTTCTTTCTGTTTTTTTTAAATGCATATAAATCTAAAAATTATCAAATATGTGAAATATTTAATTTTCCAATAATTTCACATTTTCACGTAACCTACGTATAAATAACGTGTTTGGGCTGTTTACGTATAGTGGAATATTACACAGTGTGCAACAAGTACATATTAAGCAGGACTTTCAAAAATTTTGGGTTTACCGTGAACAGGTTATATATACCAAGAGTATCGACAAACAGTACGCAGGGGCGGGATACCACACTCGTTACAAGGAAGGGAAACCTGGGGGTAACCGCCCGCGGTTGCTCCAGACAGTGTCAAAGGGGTAGGCGCGGGGGATAGAGAAAGGGGTAGCTACCCCTCTATCCCCCTTCTGAACCTACACCCTTCGCCATCGCCAGTCATCAGCAAGCCTTCTGGTTCAACACGCCACGCCAACCTCTCCTTTACCCCTACCCGCTTCTCTGGCAACCGCTGTGCAAATTCAACCCCTTCTTCCCCCCTTGTAACTTCCTCCCAGCGGGAGCACAAAGAAACTCATTACTCTTCGTCTCCCACGAGNTACGCCATCGCCAGTCATCAGCAAGCCTTCTGGTTCAACACGCCACGCCAACCTCTCCTTTACCCCTACCCGCTTCTCTGGCAACCGCTGTGCAAATTCAACCCCTTCTCCCCCCCTTGTATCTTCCTCCCAGCGGGAGCACAAAGAAACTCATTACTCTTCGTCTCCCACGAGCTTTCTACCTTTCTCTCTCTCTCTNCTTCCTCCCAGCGGGAGCACAAAGAAACTCATTACTCTTCGTCTCCCACGAGCTTTCTACCTTTCTCTCTCTCTCTGTTTCCCGTCCCTCTCACCGCGTGACGTCACCCTCCCGCTTCCGTTGCGTGCTGGGTTCACACCATGCTCTTCACCGGCTAAATGTACTGTACGCTCGGAGAAACTATAGCTCGTTGCCACCGAGTATTTGACTTATTCTTACCCAATGTACAAAATCGTGCACACATTGCAAGGGAAGCTTCATAGGCGCAACTAAGGGCCCGTGCCTCCCCCTCCCCCCTTTTCAAACAAACCGCAAATATGTCAAGGCATTATACACATGTATGAAAAACAGTACAATTTACAAACTATTTTCATAAAATAATTAATTTAATCTGTGTACATATTAGGGCATATCTCTGTTAATATATGCTGCGGAGTTTCTGAGAGTGATAGCAGTGCCATGTGACACTGCCGTAGTTAAAATGTGATTGTAAAAAAATTTCAGTTTTTTTAAAATGGTTTTATGGCAAACAATAACATAAGTTTCCACACATTTCACATGGACAAACAACTTTAACAATCTGGCTAAAGATTACAGATGTTTGAGATATGTATTCTGCTTGTATAAATACATACAAACAATGAANACTTTAACAATCTGGCTAAAGATTACAGATGTTTGAGATATGTATTCTGCTTGTATAAATACATACAAACAATGAACAAATTATATAAATACTTGGAAATCGTGTGGCATCCCTCCAAACTATGTTCTTGTCGCGCCGATGAGGAAGATTATAAGTAGAGATCATCGAAAATGGGGAAAAAATTTTTGAACCAACATTTTNACTTTAACAATCTGGCTAAAGATTACAGATGTTTGAGATATGTATTCTGCTTGTATAAATACATACAAACAATGAATAAAATTATATAAATACTTGGAAATCGTGTGGCATCCCTCCAAACTATGCTCTTGTCGCGCCGATGAGGAAGATTATAAGTAGAGATCATCGAAAATGGGGAAAAAATTTTTGAACCAACATTTTTTCTGTAACACACTCAATAGGTTTGTTCTTCCATGATTGGATGAACAAGGTTTTGACTCGGCTGAATAACTGCAGACCAATCACGCACGTTCTGCCTTATAGTATCTGAATCCCCATTGGCCAAGTGACGTGGGGTAGTGTCTTCGTACATGCGTGACAACCAATAAGGAAAGAAAACTGTCGTACATTTGTACAGTGCGTTTAAGCCTAGCAGTCAACTTTTCCCGCGATAACGNGAATCCCCATTGGCCAAGTGACGTGGGGTAGTGTCTTCGTACATGCGTGACAACCAATAAGGAAAGAAAACTGTCGTACATTTGTACAGTGCGTTTAAGCCTAGCAGTCAACTTTTCCCGCGATAACGCACCGTCTCTAGTTATAAATTATTTGGTTTGCAATGTACACTGCGAAGCTCAAAACAAACGATATTAGCTGTCCGTAATTGACTCGTAAATCGCACTTCTCTTATTAGCTTCGTTTTATTCGACCGGTATAACTACACCGATAAGGAAAACTGCAACCGGATATTACTTCGGACTAGTTGACAGTGAGCATTTCATTCAACCGGTGTAGCTACAATGATGTAATTTGGTGGAGCAAGATTTACATCTCCTCCGGAGGAGGCGTAGCTGGTGTAGTGTAATAAAATGCGCACGAAACTTGTATGTCTGCTGAATAGTTGGTCCAGTGTAAGACGATGGTTGTTTCAGTTATTCGCGATAACCGTGGAAGAACCGTGGTAAACTGTAATAACGAATATACGTTCATTTCAATTAACTGCAAGTGTCAAAAGTGGACATTGAGATATTTTCACGACGTAGTACGAAATAAAACCTCAGCACTCCACAGTTGCTACACGTCCACGTAAGATATGCGCAGCGAATTGTTCGCAAATGCAAATACTTTTAACGTAAATTGCTTGTTTNTTGCTACACGTCCACGTAAGATATGCGCAGCGAATTGTTCGCAAATGCAAATACTTTTAACGTAAATTGCTTGTTTGCTGAGAAACACATATCTCGAATTGAATCATGAACTTCAACCATTCCAGGTATTTCTGTAGGTGCATATGTACGTGCGAAATAGCAAAGAACTAATATAATTTGGTCAATGTCCATTTTGAAATTGGAATGAAAANTGTACGTGCGAAATAGCAAAGAACTAATATAATTTGGTCAATGTCCATTTTGAAATTGGAATGAAAAGCTATTATGCAAACATAACATACTTTAAATAAAAATAGAGCAAACATTCACCCTCACCTGCAAATGTTTCATTAACTAAAACATACCAACGTAAGTACTAATTTTCAAACACGGAGCTAAATCTCTACAGATATGTAAAAAACAACGTCTTTTCTTTCAACTGATTTGGTGTACTTACACCGGAATCTAAATCTGGTGTACCTGCACTACACTACGCTACACCGGCTACACCGTTTATGTTTGAATTTAACGAAGCTATTGTTTACGAATGGTTATTATTACAACAGGCGAACACGGAACTTAGAGCACACTGGCTGTTATAACGATACGACTCTGTCGGCTTAAGTACAACGCGCGTCAAAACATTTTTTTGTTTTTAACACCTGAAACCGTACATTAAACTGGGTCTGAAAATGTTAAGAACGCAGAAGCAAAACAGCCGCTTATACCGCTAAAACTCAAACCACCCGCGCCGTCAAAATGGCGTCACTAACCAGCGGAATGTTTGAACGCCGTNTTGCTACACGTCCACGTAAGATATGCGCAGCGAATTGTTCGCAAATGCAAATACTTTTAACGTAAATTGCTTGTTTTCTGAGAAACACATATCTCGAATTGAATCATGAACTTTAACCATTCCAGGTATTTCTGTAGGTGCATATGTACGTGCGAAATAGCAAAGAACTAATATAATTTGGTCAATGTCCATTTTGAAATTGGAATGAAAGCTATTATGCAAACATAACATACTTTAAATAAAAATAGAGCAAACATTCACCCTCACCTGCAAATGTTTCATTAACTAAAACATACCAACGTATGTACTAATTTTCAAACACGGAGCTAAATCTCTACAGATATGTAAAAAACAACGTCGTTTCTTTCAACTGATTTGGTGTACTTACACCGGAATCTAAATCTGGTGTACCTGCACTACACTACGCTACACCGGNTTTTCTTTCAACTGATTTGGTGTACTTACACCGGAATCTAAATCTGGTGTACCTGCACTACACTACGCTACACCGGCTACACCGTTTATGTTTGAATTTAACGAAGCTATTGTTTACGAATGGTTATTATTACAACAGGCGAACACGGAACTTAGAGCACACTGGCTGTTATAACGATACGACTCTGTCGGCTTAAGTACAACGCGCGTCAAAACATTTTTTGTTTTTAACACCTGAAACCGTACATTAAACTGGGTCTGAAAATGTTAAGAACGCAGAAGCAAAACAGCTGCTTATACCGCTAAAACTCAAACCACCCGCGCCGTCAAAATGGCGTCACTAACCAGCGGAATGTTTGAACGCCGTTCGCCAATCAAGGCATAGTAACATACTCTCCAACTGGAAGCCCAGCAAGTAAGGAATCTTTCACAACACGCAACAGCCAATAAAACTCAAGACTCATTTTTCCAGAGCCTTGTGCAGCCAACCAGAGAATGGGCACGTCCAAATCAAAGAAGCCACCTCATAATTTATTCTCCACACACTCGTATAATTTTGTCCTTGCTAATAAAACGCATTGATTTCAATTACGGAGTTTTTAAACACAAATTATTAGTTTTACTATATAGTTTCTCGCTGCTTGGCTCCACTTGTCCAATCCTAGGACGTGTTTGAATTTACCATTTCTTTATAGACTTATCTGCTGTTCGTTAGGTTTCATTTCGGATGCTCTAAAGACTGGCTAAGCTCATTAGAAGATATTATTTTTATTTCAATATAAATAAATTTTGTTATTCTTCGTAGATTTTTGCATAATTATTCAGGATGTGTGAACACGACAAACTGCAATTATGAATATTGATTTTCGCTTTTTGGTTTATGTTCTATTGATAGCTAGATTCGCATATATTTCCTGATTCTTTGTTATTTGTTATCTGAAATTTATCTGGTTTTCGGTTTCTTTGTCTTGTTCTTAGCCCTATTTTCGCCAATGTAGGTTTAAGTCAATTTAAATGCTCACAGAAAACTTGTCCCACTTGATGATATTACTTTTAAATAATTGTGATGTTTGTATCACAACTTTAGCAGTAGAAGTTACTTGTTTATTAAAAAAACTGCCGAATATTTACAAGCAAACATTTGAAAAANTATCACAACTTTAGCAGTAGAAGTTACTTGTTTATTAAAAAAACTGCCGAATATTTACAAGCAAACATTTGAAAAAGAAGAAAATGTGTGATAAACAGATATTCCATTAGCAAAGACTTTAATTACCCGTAAAGCGGAGTAGGGGTCTACAAACGTAATTCTGATTACCACATTTGATGTTTCGTTTGTTTTCTTACTTATACAGTATTTGTATATATATATATATATATATATNTATCACAACTTTAGCAGTAGAAGTTACTTGTTTATTAAAAAAACTGCCGAATATTTACAAGCAAACATTTGAAAAAAGAAGAAAATGTGTGATAAACAGATATTCCATTAGCAAAGACTTTAATTACCCGTAAAGCGGAGTAGGGGTCTGATAATTCTAATAGTAATTCTGATTACCACATTTGATGTTTCGTTTGTTTTCTTACTTATACAGTATTTGTATATATATATGTCATATTATGTATTTTATAAATAGGCGTGTGTGTGTGTGCGTGTGAATTGTTCGCCATGTACGTCTACAAGCTGTTGGATTCATTACATCTTAATTACCAGTATTCCCACTTCAATAAATATTTAAATACAAGCATTATGCAAAAGTGACGCAACCTAACCTGTCACGAAATTTTACAACGTGCTCGTAAAAAATGTAAACTGACCTAAACTGTCCCATCAGAACCTAACCAAACCAAACATAAGTATAAATTAGGGCTACGTGTTATTCCAAGTACCTCTGTATTATATAACTGAAGGAAAGTGCATGTGCCCAGTTTCGAACTCATGGCACAACTTAGCATCCCTGCCCACCAAACCGGCAGCCGCGAACTTCAAATTAAAAAAATTTCTGGAAAAAAAAATTGTTATTTGTAGATTTCAATATCATATTTCAGAAAAAATATATATAAAACAATACAATCAGCAAGATGTCTTAACGAAGCAACATACCTTAAGAAATTGCACGTAGAATACTTTATGTTTGAAAAAGTTATCTTTGAAATGGACGCAATGAGAAGGAATTTCGTTTAACATTGATTCCCCATTTGTAGTTCGCTACTGCTGGCTTGGTTGGCAGGGCCGTTAAGAAATATCTGGCAAATAGAAATACAGCTTACATACTTGGCATAGTGGCTATGTCCAAAATTCACCATTGATGGGTCGTTACCTAGCTTCGTGCCCTAAAAAAATGCGTAAAGGTTGTGACGTCATTTTTCCGTTGTCCGTTTTCACAGAAAGGGCACGAATGAACCCCAGAATGTCGGCATCAGCTAAGGGTACATAAGAGGTGTCCTTCCTCGAACCCTTGGTTGGTCTTCCATGCTCTACTGTTTGAAGTCTTTCGTTCGTCGGTGTTTACATTTTTCCATGGCAGCGGGAAACGCTTTCTACTTTCACAAAAACACACGAAACTCTCATAGAGTAAAATTCATTAGATAATAAATCGAAGTGGTCACAAACAACAATGTCCGAATTCACGAACGAACACTTCGTCAGCAACGGAACGAGGGGTTATTACACACGAAGGGATCATATTAAGTTGACAAGGGCACGTTGTACAGAATTTGGACCCAGCCAGTAACTCTTGTAAAAACGATACAGTACGATACAGTACTATACAGTAATGCTTGTCTACAGAACTGAATATATCGTAATTTGTACTACGCATGTTTTCTTACAAACAATTCATAAATTGAACTGTACAACATTTTACCAACTGGACATAAACCCCACATGTCTCTTGGTCGACGTTCACTGACACGCCAAAAGTCATGGTATTTGCGTCTTTTATAGTGCAGGCCCTCCTCTGGCCCGATGAAGTGCAGCAACTCGTAGTAACAGCGAATTCACAAGTGTACGAAACACCTGTGGAGATATTTTGGCCCATGCCATCTGGATAGTTACCCATGGCTCTCTGCTATTTGTAGCTGTAGGATTTTGGGTGCGAACGAACCTTCCAATGGCGCCCACGGGTCCGATAAATGTTCATTGGTGTTCGTATCGAGCAGACGAGGTGGCCACAGCAGTCTTTGAAACCTCACCAGAATGCTCCCTGAATACATCCTAGGCAGGCTGGGCCGATAACATGGTGCATTATTCTACAGGAGTTCCACATATTTGTGGGCGCATATTAAGGCCATTAAGGGCTGCCAATTGTCACTAATTAGTTCCATGATGTAAGGGGCCGCTGTGGCTGAGCGGTTAGACTGCTCGCCTCCCACCAAGGCAAACCGGGTTAAATCTCCGGCTGGGTCATTCCCGGATTTTCGCAGGTGGGAATCGTGCCGGACGATGAAGTTGTTCGACGGGTTTTCTCGGGGATCTCCCGTTTCCTCAGCCCTTGCATTCTGGCGCTGCACCATTCCACCTCAATTCACACTCATCGGTTCTCAAGACCTCGTTGTTTAGAGCCACCCAAATCTCTCATATATATATATATATATCTCTCTCTCTCCTTAAACGATGTCAGAGCACAGTTGATACCAGTTTAGGCACTTCCAAGACGTAACGGTACGGTGGCAAACCGTACATCACCTTCACAAACTGTTATCCCATCACTTTTGGCATGTCAGTGTAATTCGAACGCGTATCGACGTGTGGAGATCGGGCGCCTTCAGAAAATCAGCGCGCCGTTATCTCGTGCCCTCGTGAACGCAGCTTGGCGCCCGCCGCGGGCGANGGATCCTTTATTTGGACACGTTCTCCGCCCTTAATATTTATTGGTGTAGACCGTCGGCAGGCTTCGCTAGCGCATGTGTTCTGGCGGCAAAAAATGCCTGGACGCGGGGAGCGTCACTAGAAAACGCTGTTACTATCCAAATTGTCTAAAAAATTACAAACAAACTCTGAGCTATATTTTCAAACGAAGGCAATCAAATGAGTGGCCGAGAAAATGTGCATTTCATTCAACAAAATATTTTGCCGTCAGTCGAATTTTTACTGGCCCAACACAGAGGTTTTCTTTATTTAGGCGTGTATTTTGTTTGACGAACACAATCAATTCTGGGGTGTTTTTTTTTTTTTTTTCNTCTTTATTTAGGCGTGTATTTTGTTTGACGAACACAATCAATTCTGGGGTGTTTTTTTTTTTTTTTTCGAGTTTTGTTTACTCAACGAAATTTTGGTTGGTGATAATAGTTATATACTTTCCCATATATAAACCAGCTTTTTGTTGGCTGGAACAAACTTTTCTCTCGGTGAGCGACTCTGAAAACCATGCAGGAACATGCCCTAGTAGGTGTCCAAAGCGTCCGGACCACGTCCAAACGTAGAAGCACTCTTGATTTGCAAAATAAAAAAGTAACGATAGTGTATAAAAAATTATGAGAGAACAACTAATGTGCTGCTTACGAATCGGAAGCTGAGGTGGTCATCCTTACAATACATCCCTAGGTTAATTTTTACTTCCATCTTGTGTCTGTTATTATCATCGCAGTTTGAGATTTTGAAAAGTGTTTTGATGGCATGTCATTGTGTGGTAGTATAATGTGTAAAATGATATCCTTTTGCAGCGCCCATGAATAAGATGAAATGAAATATTACGTCGTATGCATAAAAACTGACATCAATAAGCGTAGTTAGAGTTTCAGTCAGACCGGGGGCAAAATTGTATTTTAAAGGAAACTTTTAACACTTACATAATTACTGGTTTTGTAAATTTGCTTTATTTGCAGATAGGAAACTCTGAGAATTGTGTAATGTAGAGTATAGTATATGTGACAAATTTCTTTGATTTTTTTTTTAATTCTGTTGTTTTACTACTCCTTCCCTCTCTCCCCTTGCGAACCACTCCCCCTGACCAATCCACAATTTCCACACTGGCACTCCCCATACAAAGTTCTTTGATACGTGCCTGGCCATACGCATAGTAGATCTGTATCGAGTCTAAGTACGACTCTCACTTCAAATGCATTCTTTTTGTACGATTCGTACAGTCGGGTGCAGTATTCAATTGGAAGTCACTCTGCTAAAGCGTGCACATTCTCACTTTTCAAGCACAACGGAGTTGGTAGAGATGAAATAGGGAGCGCCTGATGGATATGCTACCACCAACCACCCTAGCATACCGAGTGAACGGTATTCTAGGGGCGCGTACAACCGACTAATGTCATTTTAACTAAAGTAAATAATTTTCTAATTTTCCCAAAATGAATTTTACAAACTCGCTATTTACCTACCAANATGTCATTTTAACTAAAGTAAATAATTTTCTAATTTTCCCAAAATGAATTTTACAAACTCGCTATTTACCTACCAAGGACATTATTTAAATTTTACCACGTGGTTAGAACAGCTTGATTTTTCGGATTATTTATTTGATTTTTAATTTTTTTTTGCTTGTTAACAAACTTGGCTGTACGACATTAACACTCAGTATTAATAAAACAAATTGTAAATAAAAACCAATATTAATATTATTTTACTTTGTCACCTCGGCTGCCTTACATTTGAGGTAGCTTTGGTAAATCGGCTGATCAGAGCAGCCCTGTTTACAAGTACACTGCAGATTGAAATCACTAGAGCACTAGGCGGCGCCCTTAAGGCACTCAGACAGAAAACTCTCCAATATCTAGGTATGATCCATTCACGGTTACTTCCAACTTTTCTGAAGACCTGTTCAAGTTCTACTTCCAGGATATTCCTCATCATCCAAGAAACGGTTTACCGTTTCTACAAAATTACACCAGATGGACAGCGCACCGTATTTTTGCGCACGTAGTGTAATATCATGTTTTTCATACGAACTTTTTATTACTAGGCATTGCCAAGGTGTGAAGAAACCGCAAATAGATGATATAAGCGAACTTCACATGTTACTGCAGGGTCATCGGGAGACGTGTTCTTATCCGGCCATGCTCATGTGGCTAGGAGGACGAAACAGTGGAGTTTCCAGCACAACCATTGGCACCTAGTAGATGTTACCAGTTCCTTCGGAGCTCACTCTAATAAGGTGTCGTCATTTTCCTTTCTGCTCACAATCATACGATACCTGGACAGTGGCGCACTGACGGGGATACAAAGGTACATTGCTTCCCAAAAAAAAAAATGTCGGTGAGGGACTACAGCATAGAATTTGTATCCCCGTTTCTTCCCAAAAACTATTTTACTCTCATTAATTTTTGTATCTTAAAAAATTATGCAGCAAAAACACTCCTATTTCCAAAAAAAAAAAATTGGTTGTCTGTAAAGTCGGTTTACTGACGATAGTTGAACGTGACAACGTCTTAAGAAAATACTGATGGAATGGTAGCATTTTTCAAAAGAAAATTTTAATTTCATTTGTTTAATAGATTTGTATGTATATAGAGAAGGAGGTAATTGGAAATCACAATGAAATTGATCAAGTGAGATTTATTTGTACGCATAAATACAATTATGTCAATTTTTTTTTTTCAATTTAATAGTTTTTACAAGTATAAATGTGCGTTGAGCAATTGTTTTACAACTTTTAAACATGTGTAATATTTAATTTCTTACAATCTGTGTTATTCTGTTGAGAATAGGACGATGATAGGAAAAGTAGGAAATGAAAGGGAGTGTTTCGAGTTTAATGTGTCTTGAAAAAGTCAAATCGATGGTGGTGCCTCCTAGTGTTGTTGAGTTATTAACGTCTGATGCACAATCGACATTAAACATGTCTTTCATGAATTTGATGAATGTTTTTTCGCTCGTTCCGCGCTCTCGCTTGCACTTCAAGCCTTACATGGAACGCCTCAGAGCGAGGTAACGCCGCATGAGTCATGTTTTTTCGTGCGTGCAGCCGGCTCTATCGAATTATAAGACGTTATCACGTCAAAAAAAAAATCGGTCTGCTGCAGCATAAAATATATTTTTATCCTGTTAGTTTCCTTAAAATGGAAAAATCCTACTCAATCACATACAAGGCTGCCCTCGTCTCTTCGCGCATTTTCTACTAGCTTCATCAACCATACGCACCCTTTAAATTAATTTCCTTTTGTAGTTGGAGCCTAAATAACTAGTACTGTTGACAAAATGAAAATAATTAAGGAAAATTCGCAAAATAATTTAACGAAATTTGTGCTAGATAATTTCTGGATAGTCATAAATGTGTTTTTTCCTGTCCATTCCGCTAAACTACAGTGCCCATCAAAATTTTAAGACAATAGGTACATTTTTTTAAATAGTTTCCTGCTTTAAAATTTTTAGTAGAATATATGTTATACAATTTTCTATCATTGTTACTGTAAAAACGCATATGTATTAGCATGATAAAAGTATTGAAATCAGTCAGATAATTTGCAAGTTATGATTTCTGAAAATATTAAAAAAATCTGGGATTACCAAAAACGTTTTGTGTAAAAAGTAACGTAAACAAAATTATGTTTAATCTATTTAAGTGTAATTTTTTAATTGACTTTATAATCACACTTGAAAAATAAAAACGAATTATAACCATAGTAAATTTGCAAACAAACTTTT
Organism: Clitarchus hookeri; assembly: GCA_002778355.1. NCBI lineage: Eukaryota > Metazoa > Arthropoda > Insecta > Phasmatodea > Phasmatidae > Clitarchus > Clitarchus hookeri. The sequence goes on along the minus strand of NQII01006813.1, from coordinate 78,484 downwards.
TATGTATGTTAACTCAATTCAAATTGTAAAGAATTATAGCTTTTCTCAAATCGGCTCTCCAGACCTCGATGCTAAGAGCCGCTCAGATCTCTTCACTCACTTGATTCTTCTCAACACCAAACATTACGCCTCGGATAACCTCCACCTATTCAGCTGTGATGAACGTACGGTGGCATAGCACTCAGGCGCTCGTAGTCGGATGGTTGTTTTGTGTCACGCCTTATAGTGTACACTCGTAAGTGTAATTACAAAAAATATCAATCTGCCCCCTCCTAACCAACTTTATCGTTTCGACTAAATCGTCTATACGGTATATATATATTTTTTTTTTTTCCAAATTTTTTGTAGTCTTTCCAATTTTTCCAAGTTTATTTTGTGTTTTGTTACGATACATATGATTCTGACTAACTTTAAGAAATTCTGAGCAAAACCAGTTTTGTTTATCGAAATAAAAATATGCGTACATAAGTTTTTTTTCCAATAACATTTATTTTGATATTGTTTCGAGCAAACCTGCTAACCAATCTTGAAGCTACAGTGGCTTTAAATAGAAATATCGAACTTTATTTTTCTAAATTGCGTTATACTACTCGCTGCATTGAATTTCATTTAATCAGGATGATATTTGACATGTATTTTTCCACAAACAAATATATTCTGTGGCAGAATTAAATTTGTATTTGCTGTAGAGTGTTCGACGTTTACGGGCTGTTTCGCCGGTTAGCCAACCACATTTAAAAGCGTTGAAAGAGGGGATCTTTCAGTAAGAAAACTGAATAAAGATGGGATTCACCAGTTAAAAATAAAACTGATAACATGACGCGTTTCGTGAGTAATAAAAATTAATTAGTGAAATTAGCTGGGCTATCTCGTCCGCAAGAATGACTTATTAGCAAGTTATCAAGAACTGGACGGGTTGTCAAGGTAGTAAGCTAAATGTGTTTCTATTTTTAATTTTTTTTTTTCAGTACGCTATCCAATGTCTAAGCATTTCTTCGCCACTAATGTTCTTCGATTGCGCTAATTAGCGTAATTACACTGTTAAACACGCTCGGCTATCTCCCGGCCAAGCGACGTCCTTCAACAGCTGCACGTGGATATGGCACGAGCAAACTTGCTGTAGCTTGGTGACCTTTAAAGATACTCCCCTAGAGTGTGTTGCAACTACATTTTTAAAGAGTTTCTCGTAAACTTCCTAAACTGAATTGGAAGTATATATCGTATGGAAATTATATATATATATATATATATATATATATATATAGTATGGAAATAATATCACACATCTGTCTACAAATATGGAATGTTTAGCTTCGCTACTACACAAAGTTGCTAAGTTTGCTACGCGTTTGACTGTTTCCTGAGCAAATGCAGAAACATTGGCATGAATGCATGGGAAATAACTTTAACCTTTGCGCTTTCTCACTCTAGTAATACACTCATGTGATAAATTTGCGAATAATTGCTTACAGTGTAAGAAAGACATGCAGCGTGTCTCTAAATGACTGTCGCCTAAGCCGTTGCACTGGGTCCTTGCTGTGAAAACCAGAAAAACAGGTCACAACTACATGGGTCCGATATCACGTCAACTATTTTTCTTATCCCTTTTTTTTTTAATTGCGAAAGCTGCGCTGAGCATTAATTACTAGCCGGACGCCATTTAGATTCTGCATGCTTTGCGACAGTGGTCGATGTATTGCCTACACCCTACGTGCAACATTTAACACTATGCGTCTCATGTTTTCAGCACGAGGCGTTATAGAGCTCACTTTCCAACAAGCTGTTTTCACAAAACTGACACAGAGTTTCAGACACATGTTAAAACGATACTATTTATTTGTTTCTACGAGAAGTATGAGTACGTATATTAAGCTACAGTAGGTTTAAAACTATCTGCAGACTGGTAGTTGTAACCTCCTTGAATGCAGCTGTTCTTAACTCCCTCTCTAGAGCATTTGACCTCAGTGTTTGACCTCTTTTCTAATATTCAAGCACGTGACAATACATATTTTTTATAACTCCCGGGGACATTCAGGTGACTTCGGTCGCGGTGCCAGGCGTATTATAAACGGATAGTATTTCCCTTTGCTTCTTTCACGCTCTTGGGAGGAAAATACTCACAACTCACTGCCACTATTATCGGAAAGTAGTTAGTTATGGAAAATATTGGGGTTATGGAATCATATCTAATTTCGTCTAGTGTGTGCTGCAATATGTAGGGTAGCAACGTAACCACGTCAGCAGAAGCTGCTGTTGCAACACGACATAGTTGATACGTGTTGGCGCGGAGTGTGTCGTTGAATACGCTGTAATTTAGTTTTGATGTTTAGTTTTAAGCACCCGAGAAAGTTTCGCAGGTACGTTTTATGTATATTGCTATGAACAGTGTCTTGTAAGCTATCTACAAAACTACGTTATCGAATAGAGCATATATTCGAACTTGTGAAAATGTAATTACACCACATTTTTATTCAAGTGTGTGGCAGTACTTGATGTATTCATAGCATGTAGGCCCTACATAGGGCAGTCATAACGGAATGCCGTATAATTGTGGTATACCATGGGTAAATTATAATTTTCCCTATATGCCATGCGAAATATTCATTCAAATTTCAAATAAAGAATAGCGTGTGTTATATCGGACATTTATTTCAGGGCCATCGGCAGCCTCTGTTACATGGTCGCCTTTTGACATTTCGCTGCAGCCAAATAAGATCTGAAAGACACATCGACGGGGCCGACACATGGGTTAATTACAGATCCTGACGTTTTCCTCAAATAATAAAAAACCTGGAGGTCTCTATGAAGGGGAAAGGCACTTAGAGAAAGGTGAAGGTTGCTACAAAGAATTGTGGTAAACCGACTGATAAATCAAATAGGGGAAATGTTTCCAAGAGATCACAGTCATTTGTGTCTAGAGATTCGTTCAATTCAAAAGGGGAAATGGGTTTAGTGTGTCCAGAGCAAGATATAGGCTCTTATTGAACGTGCAGAGTGAGGAAAATACGCGTATTTTTGAACATCCTAGTGTGTGTGTGTGTGTATGTATATATATATGTTCTCGTAAAATCAAGTGCAGAGTGTAGGGGTAATGTTATACGCCAATTATGAAGCAAAATTTGAAATATATGCCTTAACTAGATTTTATTAAAATAGTGGACATGTAATATAGGTTCAGGAACACCATAGTTGATACATAACGAGGGGGTGGGGGAGACGCGCACAAAGAGGAAGGTAGTTTCGTGAGACTTACTTTTTACAAAGAAATAAGACCAAAAATTCCANGGAGACGCGCACAAAGAGGAAGCTAGTTTCGAGAGACTTACTTTTTACAAAGAAATAAGACCAAAAATTCCAAGTAATGACGACATACTAAAAAAAAATGTGTTTCGAAAGGGTTTAGTGGTTCCAGATACACAATGATTCCAGTCAAAATCTTTTTATATGACCGACAATTTTGGAAATATGAGATGATCTAAAACCCATTCTACTTATTTCTTCATTGTTCGACCTCTTGTATATGCGAAAAAAGGCTTTTCAAATTCTATCTACCCGTATTTATAAAGTTTGCTGAAATACAGTTCTTTGTACGTTACGGTATTTTATAATATGTAGTTCAGATGAACTAGTTATTGATGTATCGAACAAATAATATTGATTGGAAATGACAACTGAGAACAGGAAATACGACAGCGGAAGAAAATTATAATACATGGAAAAACAGAAATTCAAGGAAATCATTTAACTCACCTAAAGTTAAAATATTATGTGCTCTAATTTAGTCCAGAAGTTTAATTATACCTCTGCATAATAAATAATGTGTGCTGAAGAAGACAACAAACAGGAAATATTACAGGCATTATTTATATCTAGTTAATATTATCTAACCTAATATTTATTAAAACTCTATATCATCAATTCATGACTCCCGCGATATTCGTTACGCTGAGGCTAACTTTATCGCCTTATTGCATCTTTTTTTTAAGTAGTTTCACTGAGCATTTTATTTACAATATCTAAATATTATCGAAATATTCAAGGGTAATGCATTTGCCACAAATTACGTCACGAAATTGATAGTAGTTAAAAATAAACTGGAAAATTTGGAATGCACCAATGCAAGTTATTGGTACTAAATTTGTTACGCTCGGTGTAAAAACATTCAAAAAAGATTTTAGGTTGCACGCGCGTAGGAAGAAAGAACAGACACTAACTTGGACAGCAACGGTGATTTCAATATAATTTTTTTTTAACAGAAGTTAATTTTTAAAAAAAAATGCAGTATTTTCAGAAACTTGAATTTAGGAGCATGATCTTGACAGATCATAAAAGTTTATTTTCTTCTACGACGATAAGTTTATTTGGTAGTAATGGGTGCTAATATTCTCGCTTGAAAGCATTGCTGTAAAAAGAATTCACTTTACGATGGGGTTTATAGAAAGAGTTGGAAGTTGTTAAGATCTCGGGAAGCGGATGCCTGATAGAACTTTCAAGGTCACCTCACTTTCCTCGATGCTTATGGAAAACAGTACTCCTCTTTCGCAGCTATTCTGGCATTACCATATCATTTAGAAACTGAATTTCAAAACCTAGCTGCAAAAGAGAAAAAAACTAAAAGTGTAAGGAGAAAAATAATTTTTTAACTAGAAAAGTGACGTAATTCATTTAGGGAATAAAAAACTGCGTCAAAACCCTCGCACGTGAGTTGTTAGGTTATCCAATCGTAGACATGCTGGTAGTACTTAAGCTCTGACGCGCTGAACAGAAAGTTCAAGACTCAAAAAGGCGTACGTATACCTTGCAATTTCAAACGTGTGACGATAGTAAAAAGGAACATATATTTACTCGGAAACATATTTGAAGTTGCGTTTTCAAGCCTCCATCGGTGAAAAAGTGCATGCAACATTTCAAATAAAATCGTACTCAACACTTTAAACATAAGCATATGTTTGCTTTTTGAAGCGAATATAAACAACTTAATAAATACAAAAATCTTGCAAAATAATTTTTATAGAAGTAACAGCTAGTGTGAGTATTTTAACCATTTTTGTTTTACCAAGATGTATTTTTTGCACGTAAATAATAAAGGTTTTGAGTTTACATCGCTTTATAAAATGGACTTTTCAGCAGCCGCTGCTTTTTATGGAGTTAATTTTCTTGGCAAGCAATACAAACGCACGCGTATTTCAAGTATATTTCGCATTCAAATAACCAGGTTAATTTTGCAGGCCCCTATTTATTCGATACTAACAAACCATTTTATTTCTGTTTCTATATTCACTTTCTATATGAGTAACGTACACCGAAATTTAATTCCGTCAGTAATTTTTTTTTTTCTCATTTCACACGTTTAGTTAGTGCCTACAGAATGTTCACGGTAACTTGAGAGATTTTGAAACAAACCTTCGTGAAATCAAACATTGCCTGTTTACTGGATACATGCTAACTTTTGCACTGGCTTGTATGCTTCAATTTAAGCTGGCAGCGACATAGGTAAGGTACAGCAGTTCTAAAACTTGGCGTTCAATTTGCGAAACTAATGTGAGTGAGTGTGAGTGGGGCGGCTCGTAACATAGAGGTCTTGAGAGCTGGTAAGGGTGAAGCGAGGTGAGTGTGGGGCAGCGCCGGAATGAAAGGACGGGGGAGGCAAGCGGGAGATCCCAGAGAAAACCCGCCGACGAGCGCCGTCGTCCGGTGCGATTCCCACGTGCGAAGTTCCAGGTGGGACCCTCGCCGGG
>NQII01006813.1:33844-66075 GCA_002778355.1 Clitarchus hookeri | reverse complement strand
CCTACATAAATGTGTATTGGGGTGCTCTATGCAACATGAACGTTAGAAAACCTTCCATAACGGGGCGCAGAAGAAATAAAAGGCTGGTGTTCGCCTTTTTGGAGGAATTTTGAGGAAGAGACTTAAAGAGGGACTTTATCAGACTATGTTCCTTTATGAGGGGAACGGCTGCTAATATGGTTTCATAAAGTTAAATTTTGCCCTACGGGAATTTGTAAATACGTTTATAGATGTAATTTTCGAGGAATTTTTTTTATTGTTATTGCCGTAATTAAAAGAGTTTTAAATTTCCTAATTGTATTTAACTTTGTGGTTTGAATGCAAATTTCGTATTTACTTCATGACCGTTGGTGGTCTGTTTGTACCTGTTTTCGGGAATTTTTCAAAATGTATTTTGTAAAATGATATCCCTCTATATCAAAGGTTGGAAGGGGTGGAGGGGGGTCTATTTTGTGTTGGAAAAGATAACTCCAGGTGGGGGAAGGTAGAGACGGAGATGCTGTAGGCATGTGTTGGCGAGCCACTGCCACAAAGGTCCAGTTGGTGGAGAAGAGAGAGACGGAGGAACTGGCAAGCTGCTGTGTTGGCGACCTCGAGCACCACGTCCCGGCGGGGAATGGCTGGAGTAACACGTGGCTGGCGGGTTAGCACCTCCTACGGACCTCAAAGCTGAGTTTATACTTGACACTTCCTGCGATGGCGTCAGCTATTTCGAGGCCCTGGTGATGACTCTTTCCTTTCAGTCTTTTTTTAATCCTTTATCCGCCTTTTAAAATACATATTGCCAAGTAAGTAATAAACACAGTGTGTATATTCCACCTCACTCGGAAGTTAATGTCTAAGGTTAAAATAAAACATATTTACTGACTATTATTCGAAATGAGNGTATATTCCACCTCACTCGGAAGTTAATGTCTAAGGTTAAAATAAAACATATTTACTGACTATTATTCGAAATGAGAGAGCTTTCGAAAGTGCTCACTTTACCGTTAACAGTCTGTATGTATCTTCGTGTAGCTAGAAGTCCACGGGAAAGCGATTTTACAACGAATTATCGGAAGTCGAGTAAACGTCGATTATTATTGTCAGCACAAATAAAAAAAAAGCGCAGTCCCTAGGTTTTTCAAAACTATGTGTGTAGGATTTCGGTTAATTGAGCACATTTGGAATCAAAGTTTGTAAAATTACACTAACGCTACCTCAATATATATTTTTTAATACACACTGACTGTCATGCGCCCGCGACGACGTAGGGAAAGTAGTTCCATGTCTTCAATTTGAATTAAAAGTGTAAGGTAAACATTGGTGGAAACTGAAATTATTTCTTCTTGTATTCTGTTTCCCCGAACTTCCGTGAATATAAGCGTAAGAATGAGGAGATCTGCAACTTTCCTGATAATTTCACGTTTTCGCTTCACCGACGTGTGATCAAAGTGATCAGGCCCACGGCAACGTCAATGTTACGTATGTTGGAAGAATACGCAATGTGCAAACAAGTAGATCTCAATCAGGGATTTCAAAAGTGCTCTGAAATTATAACAACGGCAGTACAGCTTATCTGCTATTTACTGGGAGATTTTGAAATCAGTATTTAAAAGAAAGAGTGTCACGCCCTAACTACGCACATTTAAATGACATGCGAACTGTTACAGTCCCAGTTAAGCTGGCAGTAAGGTAGGAAAAGTTGTTGGATATGTTTACGTCGTATTATACATGTAACTTTTAAACATGTGTTCAATAAATGTATATTATTTAATTTCGATTTCTTTTATACACATACAAATGAAAAATTACATGTGAATACATCATCTAACGTTTCTTATATTCTCAAATGTTCACTTCATCGACACACGAGAGCCATGAGCATGCCCATTGCAATGTTNGTATATTCCACCTCACTCGGAAGTTAATGTCTAAGGTTAAAATAAAACATATTTACTGACTATTATTCGAAATGAGGGAGCTTTCGAAAGTGCTCACTTTACCGTTAACAGTCTGTCTGTATCTTCGTGTAGCTAGAAGTCCACGGGAAAGCGATTTTACAACGAATTATCGGAAGTCGAGTAAACGTCGATTATTATTGTCAGCACAAATAAAAAAAAAGCGCAGTCCCTAGGTTTTTCAAAACTATGTGTGTAGGATTTCGGTTAATTGAGCACATTTGGAATCAAAGTTTGTAAAATGACACTAACGCTACCTCAATATATATATTTTAATACACACTGACTGTCATGCGCTCGCGACGACGCAGGGAAAGTAGTTCCATGTCTTTAAGTTGAATTAAAATTGTTAGGTAAACCTTTGTGGAAACTGAAATTATTTCTTCTTGTATTCTGTTTCCCCTAAACTCAGTGAATATAAGCGTAAGGATGAGGAGATCTGCAACTTTCCTGATAATTTCACGTTTTCGCTTCACCGACGTGTGATCAAAGTGATCAGGCCCACGGCAACGTCAATGTTACGTATGTTGGAAGAATACGCAATGTGCAAACAAGTAGATCTTAATCAGGGATTTCAAAAGTGCCCTGAACTTATAACAACGCCAGCACAGCTTATTTGCTATTTATTGGGAGATTTTGAAAGCAGCATTTAAAAGAAAGAGTGTCACGCCCTAACTACATACATTTAAATGACACACGAACTGTTACAGTCCCAGTTAAGCTGGCAGTAAGGTAGGAAAAGTTGTTGGATATGTTTACGTCGTATTATACATGTAACTTTTAAACATGTGTTCAATAAATGTATATTATTTAATTTCGATTTCTTTTATACACATACACATGAAAAATTACATGTGAATACATTATCTAACGTTTCTTATATTCTCAAATGTTCACTTCATCGACACACGAGAGCCATGAGCATGCCCATTGCAATGTTNCATCTAACGTTTCTTATATTCTCAAATGTTCACTTCATCGACACACGAGAGCCATGAGCATGCCCATTGCAATGTTAATTTCGCGTATGGCGGAATGACACAAAATCATAAGCAATACTTAAAAAAGTGTTCAATAATTGAGAACAGCCTGGACGACCGTGTAAACAGTAGGTAATGAATGTTTAACTAATTGCGTATTTAAATTAAATTTTTTTTTTTGCAAGTCTGAGGAAATTATTTAAAAGTTTGACACAAAATATGTTAAATCTCCACTTTGCCAGGACTGAGTAGATTGCTCATATGCAGCTGATATACAATATGTCGACATATGGTGCCGAATTTGCAGGCTTATAAATCCCTTTCGGAATACAATGTTTTGGTCGGAATTACCAGCCAAGGCAATTGATACAGGTTTTTTTTNAGGCTTATAAATCCCTTTCGGAATACAATGTTTTGGTCGGAATTACCAGCCAAGGCAATTGATACAGGTTTTTTTTATAATAAAAGTATGCGTTAGCATAGCGTGTAAGCCGTCCACCGAATAGATTGCCAGTGAATGCGACAGGAAGAATAAGGGGTAAGGGTTAAATGTTACAGCTGTACCGGACCCCAAGCTAAAGGGATCCCTATCACGACAGGAAGTATATATACGCACAGATTTATAAATATGCTGATAAATTAAAGGGTTTGCTACATCCAAAATGAGAATACTTTTGTGATACGACTTTAGTAGGGTGTTTAGTGATTATTATCCTTGACGAGATTCTACTTCTAACCTCAAACATATGTTAGTAAGGAAGAAGTACACATTCAAACTACAAAGCTAGGTGAATCTCGCTCAAAAATAAACAAACACACCTAATTGGCTGCCTTGTAAATATATTTTATTAATGTGCCAACGTTCATCGATCGAAATGTTTCTTTTATGAATCACTTCACTTTTACAATCGTGACAATTTGTCTTGCAAATTATTCGTAGTTTCATGTAACAGATTCTTATGCAGAATGTAAGAAAATTTCTTCGTTAACGAAGACATGCTCTGTGTGATGATATTTAAGATAGTTTATTAATTTTGAGGATTTTTTTCCTAAGTATTTATTTTAAGGGGGTGCAATACTGATTTTGAAACCGTGGGCTTTAAAATCTCTTAAATTGCATTTCGAATTCCGTAAAATTTCAAACCCGAAAATTTTGTAACAGTAGAAGATACATAAATAAATGACTCCAGCAGAAATAGCGTATATACATAGTTATTATTCGTAATTGCAATCATGTTTTTCGGTAATTTTTTATACGTTGCTTTTTAATCTTTCTTTAATTAATTTCTTTAAAATCACCGTCGGAATACGAAGGAAAAAAATGCATTAAATCCTATTATCTTCGCTGGTAATTTTGTGAAATAATTTAATTACGAAGGTGCTGCACAGTTTGTTGAACAAGTAAGGGANGCAAATTATTCGTAGTTTCATGTAACAGATTCTTATGCAGAATGTAAGAAAATTTCTTCGTTAACGAAGACATGCTCTGTGTGATGATATTTAAGATAGTTTATTAATTTTTAGGATTTTTTTCCTAAGTATTTATTTTAAGGGGATGCAATACTGATTTTGAAACCGTGGGCTTTAAAATCTCTTAAATTGCATTTCGAATTCCGTAAAATTTCAAACCCGAAAATTTTGTAACAGTAGAAGATACATAAATAAACGACTCCAGCAGAAATAACGTATATACATAGTTATTATTCGTAATTGCAATCATGTTTTTCGGTAATTTTTTATACATTGCTTTTTAATCTTTCTTTAATTAATTTCTTTAAAATCACCGTGGGAAAACGAAGGAAAAAAATGCATTAAATCTTATTATCTTCGCTGGTAATTTTGTGAAATAATTTAATTACGAAGGTGCTGCACAGTTTGTTGAACAAGTAAGGGANTTATTATCTTCGCTGGTAATTTTGTGAAATAATTTAATTACGAAGGTGCTGCACAGTTTGTTGAACAAGTAAGGGAACTTCTGACAAAAGTGAGAGAAACGTTATACATGCCAGAGAAATAGAGATAGACAGATAAATATTTTATCGCCGGTGTCTTTCATCATGACATCAGCAGTGACTGTGTGTATAAGGAATCCTCTTAAATGTATTAACTAGAGCTTGTAGAGAATTTTACGATGTATCATATACACAGAAGCAAACATTAGAGACGTTAAAACCGCTTTATTTTTTGAAGTAATCAAAAACATGTGCACTTAATGGAAAGGCGTTTCCTATTAAAAAAAACGAAACGACATTTATAAACCACTCGACGTTAGTGAGCAAGTATGTTCCTTAAGCACCGTGCAGATAACGTGAAGCCTACATTTGACCTACTTGAAACCTTGCATTCCCTAATAAAGAACTTGTCGCACTTAATGGCAATACCAGTTCTCTACGTAGCAAATTATTCGCGTAGCAGATTAATTGCTAAGATATGCTGCTGGTACACATTTTCCTCCGCTCGCTGAGAAACCGACAAGGTAGCTACTTGCGAGTTATGTACCAAACCATAATATTATACTCTTTATTATTTTTACGCGAAGAGGTTGATCAGGGATTTAATCTGTCGGGCGAATAACTGAGAAGGCCCAAACAAATTAAGTATCCGTGCTGCTGAAATATTCTTGAAATGAGGACATAAAATAACATGGGATATAAACACCTACATGGTGTTCACGATAAAGTGAGCACTTTCGAAAGTCCTCCTTAAGAGCATTTGTATGCACATTTTGTATAGTTCCGCCATATGAAAAATGAATATAGCCATGCATGAGTCTGATCACTTTATTCAAGCGTCGGTCAAGTAAAACTGTGAATTTATCATAAGAGTTTACATTTTACCATTTTCCCATTTCTTACTCTTATATGCATTAAAAATACATAAAGTGAAACGAGTTCTCATAAATGATTTCTTAACATTTTTAATCCAACTTTAAAACATGGAACTTCTTTCTCTCCATCGTTAACAACTTTACAAAGCGCAGGTCAGTCAGAGTGACCGTTAAAACACTTGCAGGTAGGAGCAGGTTGATTTCAAAAGTGCTCACTTTACAGTGAACAGCTTTAGCAATGCAGTCGGAAGGGGTATAAACCACGGAGTACCTAACACATTCAGTCAAAAATAAGTATACAACTTCAAACGTTGCAACAAACAAATATTTTGTTCGCAACTGCAATGATATTCAGACGACGCTTTGTCTTACATCGGGACCGATATAAATCTGCCTGTGCTTTATGGTACTGGCAGCAGTGGTTTATGAGGCTACGGAACACAGTCTCAGCAGCGAACGATGTCTCCCACACGAAGGGGACCTTTCTCATTGGACGGTACGTTCTGCTGTGTACAGTGTAGGTCATTAAAGCCACTCCACATGCAACGTGCCAGATGGCGGACCCTGTGACTGAAAGGTTCAAAACGCAGAGGAGATAGAGCCGCTCATACCGCGAACTCCAACACCACACGCCATAAAAACGGCGCACACCGGCCAACAAAATGTTGAAACGCCATTCGCCAATCAGCGCCTGGTGACCTCTCTCCAGTATGCCGCCCAGCCAATATGGAACCTCTCGCCAGACGCAAGGCCCGTTCCCTGAATCTCGCACAGCCAATCAGAGATTCGGTACGCCCATCAAAGGAACCGCAATGATGTTTCTGCCCTCTGCCCCTCTCTTCTCTGTGTCTAAACTATGAAATTCAACTTTGCAGTAGACAAGACAAATGCAATACTTATTAAGGGTAACTTCAAGAGATCACCGATAGTAAGATTTCAAGGCAGGGCCATCAAGCTGAAAGACAAGGTCAAGTATCTTGGTGTGTTTGTGGACAGTAAACTACGATTCTACTACCACATCAAATACTCAATGGATAAAGCTGCACCAATCTACAGCAAGATGAAATCGGTGTCTACCGTCTCCTGGGGACTTCGTTTCAATACTATGATGACACTATATAAAGCTGTCTTCACAGCAATGGTCATGTATGGAGCAGCAGTGTGGTACAGAACAGCATCACAGGTACAGATGAACAAGTTAATTTTAAAGAGACAGAGAGCAGAGCTGTTGGCAGCTACGAAGGCATATAGAACAACATCCACTGAAGTTCTTCAAGTGATAGCTGGGGAAATACCGCTGGACCTTTTGATTAAAGGAATAGGTGAGATAATGGAAGTCACCGAAGGTAGAAAAGCATCCCCCCAGTTAAAGAAGGATAAGAGAGAAGAAACAGTACTTCTGTTGTAGGATAGATGGAAACATTCTGAAAAAAAGCAGAGTCACATATAATGTATATCCGACTGTAGAAGAAACACTGAATTACCCCTGGATCGCATCAGAACANGAAATACCGCTGGACCTTTTGATTAAAGGAATAGGTGAGATAATGGAAGTCACCGAAGGTAGAAAAGCATCCCCCCCCAGTTAAAGAAGGATAAGAGAGAAGAAACAGTACTTCTGTTGTAGGATAGATGGAAACATTCTGAAAAAAAGCAGAGTCACATATAATGTATATCCGACTGTAGAAGAAACACTGAATTACCCCTGGATCGCATCAGAACATTACCTGTCTCAGCTATGGTCAGGGCATGGGAACATTAAGGCAAAATTATACAAGTTAAATTTGATGGAATCCCCTNCTACCTGTCTCAGCTATGGTCAGGGCATGGGAACATTAAGGCAAAATTATACAAGTTAAATTTGATGGAATCCCCTAACTGTGAAATTTGTGAAACAGAAGATGATGTCCAGCGTGTGGTACAAGAGTGTCCCAAAATTTAAGATATAAGAATCGAACTGAAAAGGAAGCTATGAATAATATAAGGTGAAAAAATTGATGTAAGAAATACAATGGAAAGCAAAGAAATATTTAAGATATTTACAGATTTTGCAGGACTTGTCATCAAAAGGTTGGAAGAGTTCGATGACTGGTTAACTCACAACCAACACATGGTTGTCACGNGACTGTATGGAAAATAACTCGGTGATGACAACCCGGCAAAGATCAAGGATAACGAAACTGGAGAAATAAATACGGAGAAAAGCACTGAGACGAACGCGAAAGTAGCAATTAAAGAAGGGAAACGAACTGTGTTAAAAATGACTCAGCGCGAAAACAGTACTAGAGACATAAGGACATGACTCCGAACGGAAGGAGGATCGAGTAAGGCAGTACAGACCACCCTCCCCGCCTTCTTAGTCGACACTAATGAAAGTTGTTNCGAACGGAAGGAGGATCGAGTAAGGCAGTACAGACCACCCTCCCCGCCTTCTTAGTCGACACTAATGAAAGTTGTTGTAATTTAGTGCATAAATATATCAGTAGTAGTAGTAAGTGCAACTATAGAAGGCATAGTATATAATATTATAATCCCATTGATATGCGGGAAACGGTAGTGGATGGCAGGTCAACCGCGCCACTTCCATACTCCGGGCACCAAGGGAAACCACTTATGGGTAAAAAATAGATATAAATGACAAGCCACTTACGTGGTGAGATACCTGCGATAAATAAAAATTGTAATAATTATGTGGTCCGACAACAGGAAGCAACAGGCCAAAATAAAAATTGAAGGAAAATCAGAGTAAAGGCAAAGGATGATTTATACCCCTGCATTTAAAAGAAAGGGTACAGATGTAGGAGTGGGAAAGTCACACATGCGTAATTCAACCTATTGCTGGTCACGTAAAAAAAAAAATATATATATCTACTCTTTGATTATTGACTGCGTTTTTATTTTGTGAGAAGACACAGATACTTGACACGCTTACGTAATAGTCGAAAGTATGCGATCGCAAAAGTGGATCTGAGCTAAAGTGTTTTGAAATAGAACTTAAGGAAATTCTTTCGCCTATATCGAGTGTCTCAAAAAATTATAATTTCACAAATATCAACACACAGCAGTCCGCAAATACATTATAATTTTTAAGCCATGTTTAGGGGTAGTAAAATTTCGCGAAANAAATATCAACACACAGCAGTCCGCAAATACATTATAATTTTTAAGCCATGTTTAGGGGTAGTAAAATTTCGCGAAAAGATTTCAAGGCAAGATATATTTCAAAAAACTGTAGGGTCGTTTACCTATCTTGATTGGCTGAATTGCTTTTTGACACGTGTTAACTGTCTGCACACGAATCAATTAGTAGCCGTGCAGATGTTGCCGTATTCNGGCTGAATTGCTTTTTGACACGTGTTAACTGTCTGCACACGAATCAATTAGTAGCCGTGCAGATGTTGCCGTATTCTAAGTGGCCCGGTCAAATATAAAAATGCCTTTTGAAACAGACAGCAACCAAAGGCAATAGACAAACTGATGTTGGGTGCTTATAGTATTGAAGTCTACCGAGTACTAATATTATTTCGCGAAAAATCACTAGTTCTAGCCATGTTTGGAGGCCTTCAAAATAATGTTTGCAATATGCAAGATAATCGCCTTGAAAGTTGTAATCCGTTCTAGCCTTAAGGCATTAAAGAACAGAGATAAGTACACATAGACGAAATAACGTGGGAGTTTCTTTTGTGTGCGCATACCCATGCACTGATAGCCTGCGTGAGGCTCTGGAAACGTGTATTGCGTCTGGTAGGCTACTGCACACCGCGAAAAGTTCCCTTCTCGCTGGGCTGTCGGTTGTTAAATACGTTGTATAGAACTGAAAGGCGTTCCAAAATTTTGCTGGCGTGCGAAGCCATTTTTCTGGCGTGTGCGCAGCTGGAGTTCGCAGTGAAAACGACTGTTTCACCTCTGTTTTATTTTGTACTCTGTGCTTAAAGTGCGATGCTTTCTCGTACGAGGAGCCACGGTGGTGTTGTGGTTAGACTACTCGCCTCCCACCTAGGTGAACCGGGTTAGATTCCGGGCGGGGTCGGTCCCGGATTTTTGCATTTGGGAATCGTGCCGGACGATGCCACTGGTTGGCGGGTTTCCTCGGGTATATCCCGTTTCCCCCGTCCCTTTGCATTCCAGGCTACTCCATACTCACCTCGCTTCACCCTCATCGGCCTCAAGACCTCGACGTTGGGCGGCNTCCCTTTGCATTCCAGGCTACTCCATACTCACCTCGCTTCACCCTCATCGGCCTCAAGACCTCGACGTTGGGCGGCACGCCCAAATCTCTCCACTCCACTTCTTCTCGTACAGAAAGTGTGCACGAATACTTGCAAAGAGTCAATTTAAAAAAAAAGAGTGTTTTTTTCAAACACACTTAAGCGCAGTTCCCGTCACACGTATCCGGTCGTCTCAAGGAACTAACTTAA
Source organism: Clitarchus hookeri (assembly GCA_002778355.1). Taxonomy (NCBI): domain Eukaryota; kingdom Metazoa; phylum Arthropoda; class Insecta; order Phasmatodea; family Phasmatidae; genus Clitarchus; species Clitarchus hookeri. The sequence goes on along the minus strand of NQII01006813.1, from coordinate 55,910 downwards.
TGCACGTTGCGTGCAGGCAAAGTGAAGGGGGTGGGGAAACCAACCTACTTTTTTTTTATCAAGTGCCCGGGGAACAAAGAAGGTGGTTGTAATTTACGTCTGGGTAGATATATGGCGTGCCTCTCCCACTCGTTTATAAAAGGAAGCGGCCGGCACCTGACGACGTAATGCTACTTCCATGCCGACACTTTTCGTTCCGCACTTCGCCTCGGCGTGAAGCCCGATTTACACGGACCTCTTCCGTAAGGGAATAAAGTTAAACGTTCAAATTGAAATATAATCATACGTCTTTTGAAAAAATAAAAAATTGTATGTATTATGAAATATAAATCGAATATACGCAAGCAATAAAAATACTTTTATTATTACAAATGATTTAATTTGTGTATATGTACTCTCTTTCTAAAAAAACAACTTTAAACACGGATACAAATTAAAATTACTGCAAGACTCGCTGAATAAACTTATAGTGAAAACCCTATCGCTACTGCATTCCTACGTGTACCTTCCTGTCGGGCGCAAGCAACGAACCTGCGTCGCGGTGTCTGACGTAATTGTATTGGAGAAGTTTTCCCTCTCTCTCTTACTCGCTAGTTGAGGAGAGTGGCTTGTGGCGCACTGCGAATATAATTTTCGTCCGATGAACCACTCAGAGCTGTATACCGTCGTCGACAATACTCTAAATATTTATCAGTGAGAATCTCACTGTTTAAATCAGCAAACAGCGACTGACTTATTCAACAGTCACTTCAGAAAATTTATCTCACAAATTAGTGAAGAAAATTGCATTTTTCCATCGTTTATTGATCACTGATATTTTCCACTGATCCATCAACTATTTCACTTTCTGTGTTTTAGTGATTTGCATTTTGACTGGTGGATCAGTTAAACCAGGTGTACCAAATGAAATAAGTACATACGATTGACATGGAATATTTTCACAATCAGATAAAGACGTAAACAAAGCATAAACTATGAAACCCATTATATACGCAATGTTACCAATTATACAATAAACTAAAAGAAATTGCATTAATTCATATTTTCGATGAATTTCTGTAATATAAATTTTCTCTTATATGTTGGCTCAAAAAATTTTTGCGATTTTCCACCATTTCTAACAATTATATATGCAGAGTTATAGTATATTCGCGGTTTCTTCACACTTTTTGAATCAAACCCCTAAAAAAACTCCTTATGTATGACGGTGTTTTGTTGCTTTTCCTAAATTTTTCAAGTATCACAAGCGTTTTACACTTGTGTTAACATAAATGTAGCTTTGGTTAAATTTAACTTTGGTTAAATTTTAACTTTTGCTTTTATTTGTAGATTATTATATTTAACGTATTAAGTGTATAAATAAAGACCGAGAGAAATTAGGTATCTTGGTAATGCCTAAAATGTTACTACACCGAGTGCGCACGAATGCGGTACGTTGGCCTTCTGGTGTAAATCTCTAAGCTGTGAGGCGAAGGAATATTGCAGGGCTTCAGAAAAGTTGGAAGTAACCGCGAATTGAGTGTACGAGAAAATATATGGTAACAAGTTTCCACAGCTTTGTTTGTAAAGAGCACAGAAATCGTTTACTGTGCGGAAGTATCAACGGTACCGCCTCGCCATTTCACTCCTCTATACGTAACTATTATGTGGTAGAGCCAAGAGAAGCTGAACACGATCATTGATGTTCCCATTATAGACGCGGAATGACGTCAGCTGTACAACTCCAGTTTAGTACTTGATTGAGACCAGGTCCAGTACAAAGTTGAGAACTCCCCGAGCTGTGGTTTTGGGGGAAGGTGATCGACACTGTTCTCTAAAGGTCCAATTTCCTACTGAAGTAAACACAGGGCGATTGGAGTTCAAAAANTATGCGACACGCTCCGTCGCTTCATAATAAGTCGTACACTACGTTTTGTATTCCTGTTAACATTAAAGAACCTTCTATTGTTGTTACATTAAACATCCATTTTTTGTCTACTAATTATTATATTTACTTCATAACCAACAATACATTTTAAACCTTAAGAAAGGTTGTAGGTATATTGGTAATGGCTTGTAAGAAATTATTCTTATGTAAAATATGATGAAATTAAATTTTTTATCTTATTTGTACATATAACTGTTTCTTCTATCACAATTAGGTTTTCAGGAATGCTTTGGTGGAAAAACATTACAACGTTATATACGAAAAAAAAAAATTTTGATTGTTCGTCCAGCAAAAAAAATACGAGGCATTGGTTTCTCACTATCGTTTTCTTCTAGAATTTTGTACGTTTTGATTAATTTGTAGGGAGAGTATGTAGTGAGTATATTTAACGTAGGCACTAGCATGTGTGATACGATAACAGGACAACAGCTGGCTTTCCACTCAATTTATACAAAAATGTCAATACAAACAAGAGGTAANTGTGTGATACGATAACAGGACAACAGCTGGCTTTCCACTCAATTTATACAAAAATGTCAATACAAACAAGAGGTAAACTTTTTATATCGGTGTTGGTAAATAAATTTTGCATCAACTTAGATGTTTATTTAAATTTTAGACTTGTAGTTCTTGAGTGTATTTTTGCATTGCCGTTTTGGCTATATGCCAGTTGTAATCGAAGGATGAAAATAAAACTATTTGCATTCGTTTTTCCCGTTTAACCCTAATTTGTATGCGGCTCTTCCTTAGCAAACTGCGATTATAAAATTAATTAATCATACACTTGCATTAGTTTGTAAACTGTATACTCCAGGTTCACACGTTCCAAAAAGGAACAACTAGCTAATATCAAGAACTTCAAAATTTAAAGAAATGTATAACTTCTACTGCAAGTGAGATTTTAAAGTATTCTAAATTTTATTTAATAGATATTAACCCAATTTAAGTAAACACAACTATCCTTAACTACAGGCACAAACTATGAGATATGATTTGTTATGGAAAATGAGGTAGAAAATATAATACGAACTATGACGGTACTTGATGAGTAAAGCAGGGACATNTATGATTTGTTATGGAAAATGAGGTAGAAAATATAATACGAACTATGACGGTACTTGATGAGTAAAGCAGGGACATTCCTTTGAAAATCGGCAATTAAAATTATTTATTTGCAAAATTTTACAAACTACTTGATATAAAACAACAAATTTGTGAACAATGTTAGCCTGATTTGTTATCTACTAACTATGAACATTCTATGGGTAATGACATTTGCCCATCATTAGGAAATTGAAGCGTGCCCTGTTATTAACGAAGAAAAGTACATATGTTNCTATGGGTAATGACATTTGCCCATCATTAGGAAATTGAAGCGTGCCCTGTTATTAACGAAGAAAAGTACATATGTTACCTGTGTGTATTTATTAATTGTTATCGCTCGTAAAATATTCACAGATGGCAGATATCAAATCGTGATAACAATATTCACGAATATATTGTTTAATCTCACTTAGTTCTTGACATTTGAGAAACAACAGCTTTTAATTCCCTATTTTCGTTTGTGTCTCGCCCTTAATAATCTCGTTATGTCATATGTAGCAACATGTTTTCTATATAGACTTCCATAACGAATTATCTCACCTAGTATATACGAGGGGCCTTGGTGGCTGGCTGAGCAGTTAGACTGCTCGCCTCCCACCAAGGCGAACCGGGTTCAGTCCCCTGCTGGTTCACTCCCGGATTTTCGCGAGTGGGAATCGTACCGGGCGATGCCGCTGGTCAGCGGGTTTTCTTGGCGATCTCCTGTTTCCCCCGCCCTTGCATTACGTCGCTGCTCCATACTCACCTCATTTTAAACCTCATCGGTTCTCAAGACCTCGTTGTTAAGATCAGCTAAAATCTCTCAACTCATCTCAGCCCTTATATAAACGTAAGGACAATATTTTATTGTAAATGTGCAGAAGTTCTTGATTTATGGTTTCATGTGTATATCGCCCTCTGTGCTCAAGAAACACGTTCGTGTGTAGCTGGTCTAACGTAGCTTCTCCTATTGCGCAGGAAAGAGCTGCCTTCACCGGGCGTCTGCTGATTCACGGCCGCGGTCGTCCATTAGACACGCCTTTTTGATCCGACAGCCACGTTGTTTAACGAAGCAATTAGTCTGATTCACGTCCGTGCCATTGAAAATAACTCATCTCTGAAAGTGGAGTTGCTCTCGCATCCTGATTAACAACGGAGTGGCGAAGGGGGAGGGGCCCCTGGAGAAAAATGGTTCGCTCGGAGAATGGGAGAATGCCTCGCATAAAATAAGGACACCTACACCCCACCTCCCGACGACCCTCACCCCATCCTCGCCCACCGACCGCCATTTTTCTCTTCTNAAGAAGATAAAGGGGGGGGGGGCATGTAGAAGGAACCGCCGAAGACAACAAATGACACGCCAGTGTTCCGGTGCACGATTCTTGTCTCGTGCACTCTCCACCTTCCCCCATTCCACACGGGTTCTAATGTGTTCCGAAACACGCGGAGGTAAAACCACTCAAGTTGTTCCCGCCCGCTGTGAATTCGTCGGTGGAGTTCGTCTCCAATGCTTTTTGTACCTTGAATCACCATATATTGTAATATTTTGTTTACCGCGTACGTTATTTTTGTAGCGGTTTCAATCTGCAAAAGTAAGCATTGNTCACCATATATTGTAATATTTTGTTTACCGCGTACGTTATTTTTGTAGCGGTTTCAATCTGCAAAAGTAAGCATTGACTATGTACTTTTTTGACGTTTAAGCATAGGCACCAATGTCTTTATGTATATTTCCCTTTACTTCTTTGTGAAGTGAAGTGTATGATACTTAAGTAATCAGCAACATNCACCAATGTCTTTATGTATATTTCCCTTTACTTCTTTGTGAAGTGAAGTGTATGATACTTAAGTAATCAGCAACATTCACTTCACTTATTTGCGAAATGAAGTGTATGATACTTTAGTAATCAGCAACATTATAGAGAGAAGTTAATAAAATACTAAATTATTTACTATTAATGAAACCGCGGGGATTTATTTAACTGGGCTCATTAACGTTTTTATTCCGGAACACTTGTCGGGAATGTGAACTTCCTAATTAGGTACAACAGCCTAGACTTGCACCTAAAAAAGACATATGCAACGCAAGATCGTTTATCCGTACTAGTAGAAGTTTTACGTCGTGTAGAGTGACAAGAATCTAAATAATCCAGAAATATAAGGATAAATTAAAATACTGTTAGTAATGTCTTACATTTATTTTCATGGTATACACGCAAAAACCAAGTTTTTATATAAATTATGAAAATTATTCAGTCACACAAACACTATAAATCAAATGTGCAGTGCAAAAGTAAGTTGCTGGTGTCAAAATAAAATATAAGCCTACCGCACAATAAATATTACGGTAACTGCCAGTCCGATAAAACAAAAAATCTACTTAACGAGGCTCGGAAAAGTGACGCTTTACTATATTGCACTACATATGGCTTACCCGGGAGTCGAGGCGTGAGGCCGCCTTTTTATACGACTTAAGCCACAAAAGCGACCAGTAATTAGAATTAAATTTTAAAAATGTTTAAAAGCTAGGAAAAAATATCCGTAATATTTTATTACGTATCTATACACGCCTCAAGAGAAACATATTTTGAGAAGNATAACGGTTTTATCTTTGAAGGTTAGTGGCAATGGTGAGTTCATATTATTATTATTATGTTGGTACGATTGGACTGTGTTCATTGCCAACCATGTTACTAAATAAAAATCAAAAAAGCACTCAGCAAGTAAAAAAAAACTATAAAACCTTTTTCAACACAACTGTCTGCTGTTGTAAAAGGTTGTTTCGTTTTTTGTCTGGCTGAATTCTATGTGTGTGTGTGTGTGTGCGATTTTTATTTTCATTTAGTCTCATGGTCGGCAATGGACACCGTCCAATCATACCAACATAAAAACTTTATAAAGGTTTCACCCATAAAACCTTTTCTTGCGGAAAAGAAACTGTAGACAAGCGTCGTTAGGATAGAAATGTTTGTACTATACTAATATGTACACAAATAAATAAATAAAAAACATAATTATTCAAATTTATAAATATCTAAAAATCAACCACATGTAGCTGCTAAGAGCTGTGAAATTTTCTCACATGCATGCGCGCAAAAACAAAGTAAAATATTTGGTTTCTTTCAACGCCATAAAATGAAGGGTCTTTCAAATGTCAATACTGTTTTAGTTTTTAGAATTGTTTATGTTTTATAGACATGATAACAATATTAGTGTTACGAACGACAAATTAATTTTAAGACTTTTTACAACGTAAATATAATAATTTTTAGTCAAAATATAGTATCAAAATATTTTAAAAAGTTATTTAGAAAGATGAAGTTTGGTTTCAGTTAACCGGTTACTTCAAGCCTTTGAATAACTTAAAGCAGTTGCTCTGAATTTCAAGCATAGCTTGCCGGAACGTTATAGTTCGGCTCCAGACTGTTTACTTTAATTCTGTTGTAAAACATGAAATGAAAACTAAAAGTAAATTTTCAAAATTTTTTTTTGCAGTTCTGGAAATTATAAAATTTACTTTGAACTGTTACCAAACACGTTACTTGTGTATTAATCAGATGACAAATTATTTTAATTTTGTGATTATTTGATTTTACTTTTTCTTTTCTACAACCTTCACTTTTTATCATCATGGGCTTTGTTCTGGGTCTCTATCAATATCCTCACTATTTTTAAAACCAATATAATGGAGTTTTACTTTGAAAACATAAATTAGTGTGATCCGTAAAGCAACAGCAAGGAAATTGGTAAGAAAATTATGAATTTCAATCAACTGTTAAAGTATTTGCCCTAATTTAGGAACTTTAGTTCAATTCCAAAAACTAAAGACTATTATTCCGCTCGTTGCTCACTCTTCATACTTTTAGCAAACGTTAAATATTGGAAACAGCGGTTTATTTGAATGTTTTCTCCTTAAAAATTAAAATTTGTTTTTTTTTTTTCGCATTAGCTGAACAAGTTGAAAGTTAAATTTTATTCAAATACATTTCAACTTGGGAACACTGTTATATTTACGGGCATTTTTTTCCCTTGCAATTTTCGCTCTTTTTTTTTTTAATTGATATTTTTTTTCTTATTTTTATATTAATGCGCGCATTTCTTTCTACGAGAGTTGGCATCTATGTTTATGCTCTGAGTCACAAAAAAAAATTTTAACGTGCGTTTCACAATAAAACTGTATATAGTCAGATCTTTCATAAAGGTTAATTTTTTATTGTACAATTTTATAAACGCGAACAATTTGGTTGCAATACAATGCTGCGATGACGACACATTCCGCTTTTAAACTGAGAAATAATTGCTAAATATGTTTTTTCACGAAGGGGGTATATTCATGTCTATGGCGTATTATGGTGTTGCGATTAAATATTTTACCATATTCATAAAACTTATCAAACATAGCTCTTTACCATTTTTTTTCTAAAATTTGATCAATACTTGTTTATATATAGGCCTACTTTAAAAATAGCAATGATCGTGTACTGCCAAAGGTACTACTGGAGGACAACTTGTAGAATTCATCACTTTCGGTGTTCTAAGCTTGCCCTAGTAAGTAATCAGGAAAAAGTATTTAACTAGAATTTGTGCAACCAAATTGTATAAAATAGAAAATAAATAATTTCCAATAATTTTTTTATATTGTCAGGATATTATGATCCGGAAATAACCTCTGCGCCTATTCGGGAATGGCTGCAACCTCCGGCACCCACGAAATGAGGGTGTTAAAATAATATATTATTAATAGCCTATAGTTAAGATGTCTTGCAACTGCACTTACTTGAATGTTCCGATTTTGGCACTGTATATAAAACCTCCCCCCCCTCCTTTTTTTTCTCATCATTTTTAAAACCTTTCAAACGAAAAAGTCTGGCAATTGTCGAAATTATGGAAATCTCGAAAAATGATACCCTAATGCATAGGATACATACAATACCGTGTAACTAGGGATGTTAAAAAAAATCGTTATATCGAACTGACGATATTATATCAACAATATATCTGTATACGACGTCGATATGTTTCAACAATATCTATTCGAAATCAATATATTTTTCCAGGTATCGGAAATGAACATTTTTTAAATGTTCTTTTAATAACCCCTGTTTTGAATAACCAAACTTAATTTAAAAAATTACTATTTTTACTTTGGCAACATGCACCAAAAACAGGGACCTCGTATGCAAAGCCTCGTGTACTCAACATGTAATATTCGAAACAATTTTCAATTTGTCAAGTCATTTAGTACATTAAATATCGAATTTCGATGTACGGAAAATCGATACTTTTCTTTGGGATGTATAATTTCGTAAAACAATACTTTCATAAATAAATAATATAAATACCATCGATACATTTTTTCAATATCAACATCCCTAGGTGTAACATTCATAGGGGGTTCACGACCCACAGCGGACTTGTGCGATTGTCGCCCGCAGCTCCGGCGGGACGTCGCACATAATGCTGAGCGTCCTTTCTCTCCGGGTGTCATAAGAGAGCTAATAAGAAGTGCATGGGCTGTCAGAACTTGTCGACGTGTCACGGGACGCGACCACAATGGGACTCTGGGAACGGCGGAGAAGGGAGAGTACCCTGGAGACACGCGTGCAATTACATCATATTTACTGCTCCTTCCAGGCTCTCTGGACTCGACATCTGTCACGCCCCGTGAATGGGGCTTTCTTCCTTTCCATGCCCCTCCGCACCTCCCTCTTAATAATAAGCCGGATCCGTCACCTGACGGCTCGGGGACCGGCTGCGCGAGTGTGTTTGTGTAGGGAGCGGACGTAATTTCAGCCGACGTGTCCCAACCGCGCATTGAAATCTCCACCCTCGGGGTCTCCTCTTACGCGGGGACTGCCTTGGAAAACTGCTGGTCCCTTCCTTTCACAGTCCCCGCCGAGTTGGGGGGAGGGGGGGGGGCAAGTACCCCTCTAACCACCCGCGATAAAAACCTCAAACCGACACGCTCGCACAAGAGTGGGGACTCATCACATCCCCTGTTTTCATCCCCCTCAGCATTTTCCCAAAAAGTTTTTCGGTCTGCTCAAACTGGCGAGCGACCAGAATGGGGCGAACGTGAGACCTGGTTTAGAACGTTGGACGCCGCTCGGGAGACACGTGTGCCAGGTGCTTTCATGCGGCCATCCTCGAGCGTCAATTTCAGAACACATTTCCGTTACCACTGTTGGACAAGTTCTGCACTTTTTTGGCGCACGGTTAATGAACACTTTTCCAAAGTCCTGTTCAGATTTTTTTTCTACCGCTCGTTGTGCATTCTTCCCTGCTAGTAAAAAATACTAACGTTATCACGGACCCAAGCATCGAACGAATATCAATGTAAAATTACCAGAAATATAAATATGTTACTGTCACGTCTGTTCTTATAATAACCCAATTTTCATGAGTGAGTGAAGAGATTTGCGGCTCTTAACAGCGAGGCATTGAGAGCCGATGAGGATGGAGTTGATTATGGAGCAGCGCCGGAATGAAACGGCGGGGGAAACGGAGGATCCCGAAAAAACCCGCCGATCAACGGCATCGCCCGACACTATTCCCACATGCGAAATCCGGGAGCGACCCCGTCGGGAATCGAATCCGGTTCGCCTAACTGGAATGCGAAGTCTTGCCACTACGCAATCGCTGCCCCTGCCAATTTTCATGTTAGTGAGTGTAAGAACAATTTTTATTTGTTTTCATGAGAATACTTCCTACAGTGTGTATACCTAAATAAGTACGTAGTGTTTCGAGCAGGGATACATTTTCAAAGGTTCGAAATGTCCAATCTATCTTGAATTATCAGTAGTTACGTTACAGTGTAATCCTAATATGGGACTTTCATAAACGACTATAAATCCTACGAGAAGACATTTTTACACCGGTGGAATAATTATTTATTGAAGTTTTCCAACGCTGAAATTTCGACTCGTATGCGTATCGTTGGCTAGCTATTAGTTTCCTTAGCAAAAAATGTAGGTTGATTAAGTATTGAGTAATCTGGTTTTAGGCCTGGAATATACCTAATATAATTAGAGAAATCAAAATTCCATTTAAAAACATAAAATTTCGAGTCGTAATTTTTACGAATGTTACAGTTTGTGAAAGATTTTTTTTTTTTCCCCCGATTGATTGTTCTGCTGAAGAGTAAGGCCTTTTCTGAATTCGCTATTAAGGATATTAAATCGACGACGTAAACCAGTTCTTGAACTTAGGATGGAAATGTGCTGACCCAGTGACAGTCAGGAATCAGGCAGGAATCTCCCAAAATCCACTTCAAACTAGTCTGTTGCTGTTTATATTATTTCACACATGTTTCAAGGGAAATGCAGTATTCAGCAATTAGTACAAATTCCGCGATAAAGCAATCTGTTGTTGTTCAGTTTGTAATACATTTTCTTTACACAAATGTATGTTATTATCCATAGCAAATAACCGTGAAATATAGCCAACAAAAACGAAAATTGTAAAAAAAGAAAAAGATAGTCCACTAGCTACTGATGCCCAAAGAAATGTTAGTAGGAGGGGAAATCCATATAAATACTATATGTTATAGAAAATATCAAATAACCTGGCAATTGATGAGAAATCTATCGGATATTTCAGGATGTTGAAATGAGTTTTAGCATTTTGGATGCTTAATTAAAGAAGCATTTGTAAATTACATGTTTTTTATGTAAGCGGAATACGATCAGAAGCTTTCCAGGAAGCAGTACTGATACATATTAACAAAAATATAAAGTAGTATAATAATTTCAGGTCAGTCTGTTTGGTCCCGCATGCTATTGATGTCCTACTGAGAGTAATGAATTGAAATAAATACGGAAATTGGACTTATAAATTTGTGAAAAATAATATGTATTGCAACAAGGAAAATGAACAATGCCAATTTTGTTCTTCAGAAGAAAAATTGAGCAATATTTCTACAAAAGGGAAAGCATAATGTATAGAATATGTACAGCATTTCATGCAGAAAATATTCGTTAGAATAAAGGGGTACAGTTTAATGATAATTACAAATGCTATATACGAGCAGGCTGTACGAGAGAAAAAACAGATTATTTAGAATTTGAATCCAGTACATAGGGTAAGAGAGAAAATATCAAGTAATATAAAGAATTAAAAAATATTGAGATAGGAGTATAACAAGTTCCTTCCAGTCTTCAGTACTGTTTACCTTAAAACTAAAATACGTAATTAATCCTAACGTTCGCATTGATTTTTCACTTCAACAGTTGAGAAATAATGAATTTTTGGTCTGGCAAGTACTAACTATCACCTAATAGTAACTTACACATTAGAGCTTAAGAGAATAGTTACTGTATCGTACAAGCAGATACCAATTATAAAGTTTTAACGTGTCAGTAGTACCAACAGAAAAGTTTTAACCGTATTGGTGTCGGTGTTTTACCACACAAGCAACGATCACAATTTTTACCTATTTCACGCCATTCTTTAAATAAACTTGCACCACTGATGACGTTAGAATCCATCAATATGAATTCTAAATAGAAAAAAAATCAATTACTGCCAAAGTAATACGGTTGAATTATTTGTCTGTTGATCTGCACTTAAATTAAATTTCAGTCAATTCGGAAGGAAACATTTTCTGTAAATGACGTTAATCGGTTATATTTCGTGATGGTTACAATGTTTGGTACTTATGTTCGTAACAGATCACGTAATCACGTAATTTATTTGCCATTTCTTGACATGCTCATAGTCACCTGCAATTAGAAAAAGATTTTGTTGCATCAAACAAAGTTTGTTTAGCGCAATTAAATTAATTGTTTTTATAGGGGCAACGAAATGTTTTGTTGTTTTAATCAAATTATTTTGTTGTTCTTGTTTGGTTGCCCAAAACGAAGACTTGGTTGATGCAACCAAAGATTTGTTTGGCCCTACGTACATTACACAGTTTATGCTAACACAAGAATAAAATTATAATTCCTGCCTAGATTCAAACCTAGATAACATACACCCGAACGCTCCGCATAAGCAACCTCAGCTAAAGAAACATCAAATGAAATCGCAATTTTTAAAATACATGCAATTCTATTACTGGACGACGTGAGAATAAATATTTAAAGTTTTACAGTTTTGCATATTAGTTTTCTATTAAACTTAGTTTATTAAGTATTGCCCCTCTATTCATCAATAAATTTACTAAAAAATACTGTTGCTATCTTTATTGTCACAGAAACCGCAAACAAACTCTCAAGATGTATTTTCGAAGGCAATCAAGTGAGTGGCCAAACAAAGATATACAGTTGATTCAACTAAATATTTAGCTGAATTTCTATGTTTTTTGGACCAGCACAGAGGTTGTGTAAATTGAAACAAGTATTTTGTTACATGAACGAAATTAATTTTGTTGCTTTTCAAGTTCTGTTTACTCAAAGAAATATTTCTTTTGGGCAACTAAATGTATTTTTGGATACAAACGAATCTTTTGTTGGCCTTTCTCTGTGTGTGTGTTACGTTGACGCATTTAACCAAGTTCACAAAGAAAAAGAAGTATTATAATTGTTTACATACGGAGTACATGACATTTGGGAAGACAAAATAAATGACGTTATCATAAACAGAGCTGCGTTTTACTGAACGTTCCGGTGATAGAAAAAAAAATTAGCAATTTCGCCTTGAATGATACAACATCTTGACTAAAAGCCAAATAGATACAGTTCCCCCATGAGTCATAAGGAAGTGAAAAACAGGCTCTGAATATGGAACATTCAGCTGTACTGCAGTTTATAATGAGCAGTGCTGTATTTCTGGTAGCAAGGTTCAAATTTACAGAAATATTTCAAGCATTATGATGATAACTCCCAAAATGAACATTCTTCGAAGTTTGTGTCAGTTACTGAAATTTTTGGCTAGTGTTTTGAGAACTACTGGCTTGTTTCGGCAATTCGCTAATTTCCTGTCTGTCGCCGGTTAAAATTAATGAACTACTGCTGCTCATAATGAATACCATTTTGTTTACATAATCCTTTCACCGATACCCTCTAAAAATAACTCGATGTTTGGTAATTAGGATAACGTGTATGTCTACGTGAGAAAATTGTCTATGCTCTATTCGCGGTTTCTTCACACTTTGTGAATCAAACCTTTGAAAAAATCGCCGCATGAACGACGCGTTTAGTTTCTTCCTAAATGTGTCACACATCACATACGTCTTGTAACTCTGTTAACATGAAAGTATCTTGTTATTAATTAAAGTACATTTTCACTTATAATTTCTTTATAAATTGTAATATTTAATTTATAATTCACATGGATACGAACAGCGAAGGTGTGTTGGCAATGCCTAGTAAGAAATAGTTACTATGCAGAATGTTATTTAAGTGAGTGTGCACGAGTATGGTGCGTTGTCCCGTTGGTGTAATTTTATAGACCTGGTTAAACTTTGTTTAGCAGGGCTTCAGAAAAGTTAGAAGTAACCATGAATGGCCTATAACCTTCTTCCTGCTCCTTTAACACTCAGGCACACGCCATGTCAGGTGGCCTTGTAAACGCTACTTTCTGAAACCTAGACTGGCCGTCATCCATGGGATTCGAAAGGTGAGCAATAAAAATTAGTTTTAATTTTACTACAAGCTCCTGCTCATGTTGATGGAGGGTTTTCTTTGATGGTGAAAGTAACCAACAAAAAATTTAACCGCACATTTTCTAAGCATTATTCGTTTTGCTTGTCTGCGAACGTCAATTCAGAACACCATATTTGATCATGTTCGTTCCCCTTTTCTCCGTCGAGTGATATCTGAATGTGCGATTTTTGATAAAGTATATAATTATTTTTACTTCTCATCGGTTGTGTAAAATAGTTATTTACAGTTAGAATTAAACACTTCACCCCGCAAATGTATTGCTGCGGTAAAAAATTAGGTAGACTATGCTAGAGTATAAGCCGTGCAGTGCTATTTCGGCCATATTTTGTGATAAAAGAAATGGACAAACGGTCCAATATTCGTAACATTTGTACAGAATTTTGAAAACATTTTGAATGTTGTGTTTGCATTTTACAACAAAGTAATAACTATCCGGCTACAATAACGAGTTGGAACTGTCACACAAACGTCTCAAAATCCGAGCTGAAGGCTGCGCCACAAAAATTCAGATAAATATAGATGTTAAAATCTACGACGTTTTACTAGCAGTAACACTTTGAGACGTAGTTAATTCGATTAAGTTATATCTTGCAGTTAGTAAAGACTGTTCACGGTAAAGTGGACACTTCTTAAGGGCGTGCTTAAAAGCTCATTTCAGTTTATTTGTATCATTTCGCCAATTGTTAATACAAAAATTGCCACGTGACTTCTGAAGCCACAATAAAATATAATTTTTTGGTTATCATGCCTGTGGGAGGACCTTCAAAAGTCCTTACTTAGCTAACTTACGTGTACCAAATATGAAATATATTCCAGTAATGAAGAAAGATAATAACATACGTGTATTGTACTTACAAAATAAAATATAAATTATTAATATTTAAACACTAATTCTAAGTCGAAAGACACCTGACCCAGAATACTCACTTAACGAAGTGAGATAGACAATATTTTATTTTAAATAGTTTTTGAAAATATTTTTACTGTCAATTACTAGGGACTCCTAACTGTGGCGAAAATATATACACGGAGTGCAAACTACAATAATATTCTACATCCAACCTTTCAGCTTCTCTTTGCTTACGGGCCGTGAGTATTTGCGTCTTTCTCGATTTAGGAAGGCATAAATGGGTTAGTCAGATTTTGAATGTCTGTGCTTCGGTGACAAAAAGTACATAATGGGCGTAAAGTACATAATGGGCGTAACCTTTAGAATTAACCCATCTCGGTAGTGTCTCTTTGAGTTTAAGGGGACACCCTAGTAAACAATATTAAACGTCTCAAGGTCAGATCCGCTTACAAAGAAGCATTACGATGGCTACGGAAAACCGCATAATCAAGCTTGACATGTTCAGTTTCCTCAGAAATTTAAACCGTGTCTACTGACTTTTAATATAACAATATGTTCAGAAAGTATAAACATTGTAGCTATTATTTAAAACGCTGTTCGCAATATCGTAAACAGAGGGCTAATTACAGCTATTTTCGCTGACTTTGACACTTTTCAACGACCACATATCGTCGGTCTAATACCATAACTAGATAACTCAGCAATTATGGGATTTGAGTTATCTACACCAGCATATTGTTCCAGTAACGACCTTTTAAATGCTAGAAATAATTAGCGTTTACAGAGAATTTGAGACCCCTGGTGGCCAGTTTCCAAAGTAGATGAGAAAGATAACAGAGTTATGTTCAGTGATAGCAGGTAATTGGAGATATCTAAGTTTCGTTATTGGAGTGTTTAATTTCCTATTACACTTACTGCATAAAGATTAGAGGTTTGATGCATTACGATTATTAAAATTTTACGCAATGTGAGCACGGAAACTTAAATCTCTCGTGACTCCAAATAATAGATTTCCAGTTAGCTAATTATAGTATTGGACCCACGATATATCTTTCAGTCAATATTTATAAATGGGCAACAAAACATCGACTTTCATTTCTGCCCTAAAAATATTTGTATTAAAATATGCCATTTTTTTTAAAATTGGAGTTAATCCAACTGCTTATAATGCGGCCCATATAACAACCAGGTATACCCTTTAAGAGTTTTTTAATACAAGTAATCGTGAAGTATTTCTGCCACAAACAGATTTCTCTATTAATGCCGTATTTTTATATAGAATTTAGAAACAAGATCAGTCTATTCGTGGTATCTTTACGCTTTTTTTAATCATACCTTTAAAAAATCACCCCATGTATCACGTGGTTGGTTTTTTCCTATATGAATAATGCATCACAGGCGTTTTATACTTCTGTCAAAACTTAAGTATTTTTTATAACTGCTATCTTACTTATAGTTTATGAACATAATTTATTGCATTTTATGCATACTTAATACGAATTTAAAAAAAAAGGAAAAAACGGGTGTGTTGGTAATACCTACTATTAAATTAGTTCTCGTGCTTAATTTTATTAAACTCTGTGCATAAAAACGGTGTGTAGTACCTTTGGTGTAGAAATAAAAGTCTATGTTTTGTTGCCCATTCATAATTTTGACTGAAAGATATACACTAAAGAGCCAAAAAAACTGGTACACCTGCCTAATATCGAGTAGGGGCCCCGCGAGCACGCAGATATGCCGCAATACGACATGGCATGGACTCGACTCATGTCTGAAGGTATGCAGGAGGTAATTCACACCATGAATCCTGCAGGGCAGTCCACAAATCCATAGGAGTGCGAGGCGGTGGAGATATCTTCTGAACAGCACGTTGCAAGGCATCTCAGATATGCTCGATAATGTTCATTTCTGGTGATTTAGGTGGCCATTGGAAGTGTCTTAAGTCAGAAGAGTGTTCCTGGAACCACTCGGTAGCAACTCTTGACGTGTGGGATGTCGCATTGTCCTGCTGGAATTGTCCACGTCCGTCGGAATGAACAATGGACATGAATGGGTGCAGGTGATCGGACAGGATGCTTACGTATCTGTCACCTGTCAGAGTCCTATCTAGACGTATCAAGGGTCCCATTTCACGCCAACTGCACACGTCCCATACCATGGCAGAGCTTCCACCAGCTTGAACAGTCCTCTGTTGACATGTAGGGTCCATGGATTCATGAGGATGTCTCCATACCCGTACACGCCCATCCGCCCGATACAATTGAAACGAGACTCGTCAGACCAGGCAACGTGTTTCCAGTCATCAACAGTCCAATGACGGTGTTGGTGGGCCCAGGCGAGGCGTAAAGCTTTGTGTCGTGCAGTCAACAACGGTACATGAGTGGGCATTCGGCTCCGAAAGCCCATATCGATGATGGTCCGTTGAATAGTTCGCATGCTGGCACTTGTTAATGCCCCAGCATTGAANGCATTCGGCTCCGAAAGCCCATATCGATGATGGTCCGTTGAATAGTTCGCATGCTGGCACTTGTTAATGCCCCAGCATTGAAATCAGCTCCAATTTGAGAAAGGGTTGCACGCCTGTCACGTGTAGTTATTCTCGTCAGTCGTCGTTTTTCCGGTTCGTTCACGATCTTTTTCTGGCCGCAGCGATGTCGAAGATTTGATATTTTACCGGATTCCCGATATTCACGGTTCACTCGTGAAATGGTCGTAGGCGAACATCCAAATGTTATCGCTACCTCAGAGATGCTATGTCCCATCTCNCACGGTTCACTCGTGAAATGGTCGTAGGCGAACATCCAAATGTTATCGCTACCTCAGAGATGCTATGTCCCATCTCATGTGCGCCAACTATAACACCACGTTCAAACTCACTTAAATCTTGATAACCTGCCATTGTAGCAGCAGTAACCGATCTAGCAACTTTTCCAGACGCTCGTTGTCTTATATAGGCGCTGCCGACTGCATCGCGTTACTCTGATAGGTTCCATGCCTCTGTTATTAGCAAACGCTCACCTATACCAGATTTTTTGGCTCTCCAGTGTATGTCCAGCATGTCTACTGACGTCACAGGCACATAAACATGGCGGCGTCCGTTTTTGCAGCGCAAAATCTTAATCTGTTTTAAAATGCGTTATTCTTGAGTTAAACACACATAAATAAAAAACAGATTACAGAGTGATTCTTAAAATTTTTTATACTATCACGTGGTAGGCAGAAAAAAGTAGTAAATTTCCCATTGGCGCACCTAAACTGCTTAGCAAGGCTTGCGACATGGTCTAAGCTCCATTATATTCTTAAGTTCTCATGCTATGCTTTATAATTTAAATACAGTGGATTTTTATTTTACTAGTTTATCGCTGGTCATCACTATCCGCCATTTTATAACGTCTAGTCAGTGTAACCTTATGTCGGTTGGACTTTTTTTAATGTTGCAATTACACAAAAGGTTTTGATCTTCCTGTTAATTTTAGTGCTACACAATTTTTGGCTGTAGCTACATTACTTAGAGGATTCTTTAACAATAACTCTTCAACAGTATGTTTGTATTACAGTTATATAAGACTTTGTAAATGGTTTACATTAAGTAACTTTGTCACAACATTATTAATTATACTACAACATAAATTATTAAAGAAATGCCTCGACAGTCATTTTTTTGCTGCACCAACATTATAAGTTTTTCTATGTGGACGTATAATTTAATGGGACAGAATTTTGTAGTAGCTTAAGATCTTTATCTCAACTTAAGATTTCTCATTGCGTAGGCCGTAAGTGCTAATTTTGGAGAGTGAATATGCTATGCGGGAAGTTCCACAGCCGAAGTATACTGTGTGTTAATATTTACAGTTAAGGCGCCTCCCAAGTGGTTATAAGGGCTTCATAATAACCAGTTGTTTCTATTCTAATTTTTTAACAATTACGGAATACTTCAATGTACACCTTTTATTATTTCAGGACGAAAATGAATTTCGGTGTTTATTTGTCAATTTGTAAATTTAGTTACTGAAACGTAAATTTGGTGGTTGAAATGTGGTAAAGTCAACAGAAATCGCTGCAAGTAGCCATCTCTTTGCAACATTTATTCGTCCGCTAAACAATGTTTTATACTATAGCGACAAAATGGTATCTTTTCTGAGCAGATTTCGGTTTTCAATCGCGATAGTCAAAGCGTAAAGTTCTGAGTAAACAAAATACACGCAAAGCCTGTTCACGCAATTTTCCATCGCCGTCGCATTGCTTCTTTATGGCGGGACGTGACCTTGAGGAGTTAAATAGTTTTAAGTAGAGATGCACCTTAAAGTTAATAAACATAAAGTATGGGCTGTGACTGTTAGTGTGCCTAAATCATCCACATAAATTAAATAATTTTGACAATATTTTGTTTTTATTCTGAGTGAATAATTCGCTGTTGCAAATCTGCAAGCATATATACGCATAATACCCATATACAAAAATTGTTTTTATATCGCAGGATATACAAGTGTAGCATTGTATTTAAAGTATTTCAATTAAAATGTAATTATAATATCAAAATAACGTATGCCTCAGTTTTCAAATAGTCATAAGTATTTCAAAGATAAATATTTAAAGAAACGAAATTATAACATGTAGGCTAAAATATCACAAAGTTTTCATTTAAGTAATTTCTTTCTTTTTTCTTCGAACCGCAACAATTATAGGAAGCAAATCCTTTTAAAAGCGACATCCATTTCTCATGTGTTTGAGGTTAATTTTAGGGATTACTAAAACTATAATTTTATTACAAAACTTGAAACGAAGCTGTAGGCTAAACACAGGCGAATTTAAAAGAAATTTTTTTATTGTATTATGGTGAAATCAGAAATTATTTCGCGTGTGTTTAATATTATTACTTTTCATAATTGTGAAACATGTTTGGCAAGAGCTAATAAATTAAAATTACCATAATTCCGTGNTTTAATATTATTACTTTTCATAATTGTGAAACATGTTTGGCAAGAGCTAATAAATTAAAATTACCATAATTCCGTGCATTTTCCTTTCTAGAATTAAATTTAGCATTGTTGCGTTTTTATTGAGGTAAAACTTAATACCATAACACGAAAATGCAAAATTTTCTTAAAATACAGAAAATGATTTCGGACGCTTGAGCAACATAATATTCTGTTAACTGAAATGGCATAAATTAAATTTAAACACCTCCAACATTTTTAATTAAAAAAAACCAACATTTTAAAAATATCGAGTTTTGTAATTTTTACTAACGTTTGTGTGGTACATAGGCACCTNGATTAAAAAAAACCAACATTTTAAAAATATCGAGTTTTGTAATTTTTACTAACGTTTGTGTGGTACATAGGCACCTGAAAAGAGAACTGTTCGTTATTGTGGCACACTCCCAGTAAAACGGCAAAACAATTGAAGTTTAATATTTAGCCTAATTTTCCGTCATTTATATCATAACAAAGACTGCTCTCAAAAATATTTCCATATACAAATGCGAGCTTGTTTGTCCTATGTTATATTGAAAATATTACGNAAGCTATGGACGGAAAACTCAATTATCGAGTATTCTGATCTTGCGTCTGATCGAGAGTAAGTATCTTCCTCCTCCTTGCATAGAAACCTGCAAGTCAATTCATTCACGTTATTATGAGCTTAAGAATGATTCGTGTTCAGTATCCGTCACGTCAACTTGAAACTGAACGACATGATCAACACAGTCCAGGTCACCAGGTTACATAATTTTTTTAGTAGGCTGGCTATTATCGGTAATCCGATTCAACTCAAACTGAAGTGGTGACTCGGCTGGCGTTGACAGCGTGATATTGCCGTGTTGTGTATTGCAAATATATAAAGGCCGTTTGCTTGTCCGGGGCACTTCCAGCAAACACGGCTGGCATCATACACTCCGGCTGCAAACTTCCGTGAACGACCGCACTACCCAGAAAATTGGCATTTAAGTGAACTCCCTAGTAAAAAATTGTTTAACGCCGTTGACGTCCGGCCATAAGGANGTTTAACGCCGTTGACGTCCGGCCATAAGGAGGCATTACGACGGCGATGGGAAATATTGTAAACAAGCTTCGCGCGTGCGCGCGCGTGTGTGTGTGTGTGTGTGTGTGCCGTTTCCTCAGAACTTTGAGCGGTGACTACAGGGTTTAATACAGTGGTATTTTTTAGAAAATATACAGGATTATCGCCATAGTTTGAAACACTGTTTTGCATAAGAATACATTATGTAAGCAGAGGGCTACTTACAGCGATTTTTGATGAATGTTGCACTTTTGAACAACCACATTTATGTTTCAGTAACCTGATTTATAAATTTGGGACAAAGTATATACTTCTTATTTTATCCTGAAAAAATATTTACGTGGAAATATTTTACTGTTTTATTTTTAATTATAACAAGCACAACTGCTAACAACAAGACCGGTGCAACTAAGGATCACGTTAAAAAATTGGAACTAAAAAATTTTTCTTTTGCTCTTCAAATAATAAATGTGCAACAAACTTCATACCCAATCACAGCCTTGCACTCTGCGAGCAAACAACCAAAGATCAGTGGATATCTGCATGATCGTATTTAATTATGCAAAGTCTAGTCTAGAAGTTATTGAACCCACGGATTATACAGCTGACTGTTTATAAGTATATGAAGAATGCTGGTAGTTGTTCCTAACACACAAAAAAAAAGATCCAAGACTGGGCGCATATGCGGATGATGACTAGAATAGAATCAATAATTACTGCATGATTTTTGTTTGTGAAGGTTTTTAATTGCATTTTTTAAAGAAGTTACGATTTCCCTTTACAGCCGCGAGAGAATTTTTGGACAGTAGTTTCCAAGGCTGCTTTCTGTGAAAGAAAGGAAAATTATATTGAAACTTTATACACGTTTGCAGCTTGCTAAGACAATCATACAGCAAACAATCTATGCAAGGGAAATTTTTAAGTATTGTATAAGCTTATTGAGCATAAGAACGTTCACAATTCCTATCACTTTCTTTTTACAGCTCTATCGTGTTAATTCAAACGTACTAGTTCATTTTACTCCCTTCGTTATTGCCTTTTACTAGCTTTATCAGTAATTGTACACTAACACGGAAGTATAATTTCAAGCAGACTGTAGAATATATTTACAACTAAATAATATTAATATATACACTTAAGAGCTTAAAATTTTGTATAGGCGTGTGTATGCAAATAACAGAGGTATGGAACCTATCAGAGTAACGCTATGCGGTCGGCAGCTAGATCAGTTACTAATGCTACAATGGCAGGTTATCAAGATTTTAGTGAGTTTGGACGAGGTGTTAAAGTCGGCGCAAGCTAGAGATAACATTTGGATGTTCGCGTACGACCATTTCACGAGTGTACCGTGAATATTGGGAATCCGGTAAAACATTTCATCTTCGACATCGCTGTGGCCAGAAAAAGATCGTGAAATAACGGGAAAAACGACGACTGACGAGAATCATTAAACGTGACAGACGTGCAACCCTTTCTCAAATTGGCGCAGATTGGATTTTTGGACTGCCCTGCAGGATTCATGGTGTGAATTGCCTCGTGCATACCTTCAGACATTAGTCGAGTCCATGCCACGTCGTATTG
>NQII01006813.1:0-33818 GCA_002778355.1 Clitarchus hookeri | reverse complement strand
AAGGGGGGGGGGTGCTACACGATATTAGGCAGGTTTATCAGGTTTTTGGCTCTTCAGTGTACATGCAATATATATTAAATTTGTACGGTTTTTTTACTTCATTATTTATACTACGTCATTTAATTTTACTTTTACAACGTAAGTGTGTTTTATCATATATGTCAGTTTCTTTTTTTACAACCACGTAATATTTATTCACGTATATTATGTATACAAATTTAACTTCCATACAACGACGTCTGTGCAACGTAGTGTTTAGGTACTGTGGAGGGATTGATATACGGTTCGTTAACAAACTTCAGCATCAATTACACTACTGGAAATTTTATACGAGTCTCTTCAACGAATGCCACTTATAAATCAAAGCATTCAGAGGATACATAATGGTTTTAAGGAAAGGAAACAGTAATATTTTCTCTCGCGGATAAAGACGACAGTAAAACTTGTATAACTTGTAAAACAGCTTAGAATACAAGCACCTTTGTCGACCCTCATGCCTTCGCCATAATTTTAGCTCGAGCCTGAAGACAGTTCCTACGAGTCACCGAAAGCAGGGATTAGTTACATAAAGAAGAACTCGAGGCTTCTAACAAGAAAACGTTGCCGAAAAAACACATGTCCTTCCAGTAAGGCAGGCTCTTTTTTTTTTTTTTATCCTCTTCTCCAAGCCGACCCGATTCAATGCTTTGAAGGGAGGGTTTTTACGTCGGAGTGAGTATATGTCACGCTTCCTTTTGAATGTCCCCTCAAGAGGAAAGAGTGAAAAAAAAAAAAAAACGTACGGGCGATTCAGAAAGCTGTGATGATGACTGTGATAGAAGATATTTTCACTAAGTCTATTCATGAGGTGAAGGTAAGCCTCAGGAGGATTTCTCAGCTTCTTCATCCGCCCTCCCCCCTTCCGCTACCCTTCTCCACGGGAATTCATCAAGCGGATGCGTTAATCCGTGGAAGCCGCAAGAGAAGCACCGCGACCAGTTTAAAAAATGCACGGGCGCAGAAAAGAGCCCCGCACGGCCAATATTGAGAGAATTCCTTTCATAAATCTCGGCGGTATTATTTGAGCATATATGCAGCGTGATGCAAAGGTGAAAAATTCGACGAGCGAAGAGCTGTGACATTAAGATACCTTTTCATCTGCTTCTGCTTTCTTTCAAACGAAATATATAGCTAGTCATATTTTTTTACTCAGTTTTATATTCACTTTATTAATAATGAAGATTAATTGTGCAATACGAGCTAAACAAAACATCTGTTGAGTCACCGTTTATTTACGATAAAACCGTTCTTGTTTAAAATTATTTTAACTTATTCTATCTCCAACTCGTACAACCAAATTGATATAATTTTTTAATGACGATGCGAATAACGAACATGTATATTAAGCACCCAAAAATGTAATTATATTTATGTGTACATATATACTATATGTATATCACGACTTAATTTTTATTCTTTATAACATCACAGACACAGTGAGAGAAAGAGCTTTAACCCCCCCTCCCCCTTCATTAAAAAAGTTGTGCGGGTATTGCGCTATAAAATTAATTTATTTAATTCAGCCAAAAAATTTGTTTCGGCTTGATTTTTCTTAGCGTGCCCAAAAGCGTTTTCGAGAACTCCGACGCATAGTTTGTTAGATAACATAATTTTGCGAAGTATTTTGTCTCACGAACTACTGAATTATTCCTCCGAATTTCGATTGAACAAACAAATCTCTCCCTTGGTGCACACTTATTTTGGGAGGTAGTGAAATATTGCCAGACAAATCGCCATGACTTCTTTTTTAAAAAATCTAGAAGTTTTTAAACTTCCATCATGGTCGGAAGAAAAAAATATTTCCGTATTGGTGGGCGCACACTCATCGAGCAAGAAAACCTTTATATTATTCACGTTGAAGATGGTACAGAAGTAGCATTGGTGTGTAGTATGTAAAACACTTATCGTCAAAATGGTGGACACAAAAATATTTTCTGTTAAAATTCCATATATTCCTAACAAGTAGACTGATTTCAATGAAATTATGTAAGGTGACAATTAATAGCATTTATTTTTGGATTTTGGTCTTCCACTTCGCAATGTAGCGCCAATATAATACAGAAGAATGCCTTAATTAATATAATAATATTGCTCTAATAATAGTACGTTTTCTCACACAGAATATGCATTAGCTACTTATTCTATAAATTACTGCCTTGTTACAATTTCTGGTAATGTCGTATCTATGAAACAACCAAAGCCATTTGAACCAAACTTACCACGCAAGAAGTTATTTTGTTTCCTGGTATTTCGAACTAAACTTCATACCTCAGTAACTTTCCCAATGATTCCCACTACATACTGCGTGCATACAATACCGAAAATGCTTCAGGATAGATGCTGGAATCACAGCCAATAACTCACTCGTTTTATGACAGCCTGAGTAATATTTTCTATATTTTATAACCCGCTGTGGACGAAATGTCAATAATTTTTTAACTCACACATCGTTATAAATATTTTCTACGTGTGGAAAAAGTGCAGAATTTTGTCGTGAAGGGTACTTACAAATTCCTTATAAATTCATACACAATATTAATTATAAGAAGTTTCCGTTGATTCATGATACAAGTTCCAATTAGTTGTAAAATGTACGTATGCCAGCAGTAGCTATTAGTCAACGGCATTACCCGAGGAAAGGCACTGTTTGTATTTGTGATAGCTTTGCCCTTGCACGAACAATGTCTAATGTATTCTACAACACACAGGTTAACGAGTTTACTCCATGTAATATATTAAGGAGTTAAGAATTACCTCCTTACTTAACTTCTTATCATTCTACCTGTGTATGTACCTGGAAATTTATTTCCATTAGTGATGTTTACTTAGTAAAAATTGCATTAAATAATCTTGGAACTGGTTTGTTTCGATTTTGTATCTCAAATGACAGTATAATTATGATTATAATGCGCTAATATGAGAAAACTTTGGAAACTGATATTTTATATTTTATTTAACAGACATCGCATATAATATTGTTGCATGTTGCTTTGCATCGCTTCCCTTGACCCGTCCCGCTCGAGCGAGTAAAGGAGTGTGTCGAGGACAGAGTAGTAACCCGAGGAGTGCGCAGATATTTACAAAGGGCCGCTGCCGCGAAAATCCTATCGGGACCCGTGCCGCCTTCTGCAATTGAAAGTATAGAATGTATGGGATTATCATTACAAGAATGTTCTGGTCATCGTCCCCTCCTCTTTCAGCGTGACTAGGATGCGGGGAACCTTCTGGAACGGGATAGCGATATTATTTAAGCAGCGGCGGGCCTCCGAGCCAACAGTTTAGAGTCTGGAGGATTGTACGGCCTTAATAGCCAGGTGTGAAAAGAGAACGAAGCGACGAGCCAACGAAGCGTCGATTGACGACAAAAGTGACCAGCGGGAGTGAAGTTTGCGGACTGCGAGCACCGGTACAGTGGAGGTGAGACTGACGGGCGGGACTATTGAACTGGATGCGTGATTGACAAACATTTGGAATGATGGCAATAGACAGATGGAATATATGTGAACAATGAGTGTGAATTGACAATAAACAATAAAGAGACAGTGATAAGGACTTTAAAAAATTCAGATAGACATTAAATATTGATCTCACAGAGAATAACAAGAGTAATAATGGAGAGAGGATGTTGTAAAAAATGGCTGTTTAAATATTTCTAGCATTATAAATAAATAAAAAATTAAATTTCGTTATTTTATTTTTACTAAGACCTGCATCCCTCGCGAACTCGGATACACCCCTGGCGTCTTTTATTAATATTTATAACCCGTAAAGTAAGTAGAATGCATTTTTTGACTGATTTAAAACTTGTTATACTTTCAATCGCAGTTTGCTATACCTGGGACGATGCACAGGGAGTGGTTTTACTGGTCTGCACTGTACTTAACACAACAGAAAACAGAGTCCAATTAGATAAGTTCCTAAAATGTAGGAGGTATCATCCGTTGTTGAGACTATGTTCCGAAATAAATATATATATATAGGTGATTCTAAAATCATGGAACAAATATTGAGAAGTTGTAGAACTCACTTCAACAAACAATTTTTGTATATTAATATATGGGTGGAAGTGACGCGTTGAGGTACAAACACAAAAAAATAACACATTTACCCAAACATAAAATGTTCATTAGCAGCATACTTAACGAGTGATTCCGTACAGAAAATGTTAAAACAGTTGCTGGAAATGCACCCACCAACAGTCACGCATGCTTGGTGACCTCTGCATATGGTGTGATTGGCTGACAATGGTGGCGATAGTTGAGGGCAGTCAAACGGTACACCAGTGACCTGCTGCAACAAAGCATTTGCGCTTGAGAGTTCGGCCGTGGTGGGTGATTTTACGAATGGCGAAAAGGCAGACATGCATCTAATGTACGGTGCTGCTAATGGTAACGGCAGAGCAGCGCTACGGCTGTATCGGGAACGCTTTCCACGTAGACGCATGCCGAACCACAAAATGTTTGAGGGATTACATCGGCAACTTTGTGAAAATGGTTCATTTATCGCCAGTACTGATGGAAGGGGTTGATCGAGGACTGTACGACAACCACACCTTGAAGAACGTATTTGTTAGAACTCTTTAATAGGTCTATTTATCTTTGACTAAAAGAGTTAATGCAAAATGTATCTAAAATACATGTCAAAACTGTGGTTTCGTATTCAGGGCATGTAGAGAATGCAGAAATGTGAATTAACATAGGTCCGGAAATGCTTCTGTTTATTGCTAGAGCCGTTTTCGTCAGCAATGAGAGACACTGAATCTCTGCTATGTGGAATGTCATATCGGCGATCGTGTGTACGGTACATAACACACCATACGTACGTAGTGGTGGTGCATGCGAGTGGTTTCTCCAGCTCTAAGTGTGTTGTGTACTGTGGTATTACTGTTTTATCGTCACACCACGTCCTATTCATTATTAATAAAACTAATTGAAATGATAGATAGAAAAAGCAGCTTAAGCAAATAACGCTCAGTTATGAAATTGTAAATTCTTACACATGAAATTGTTATGTGTGTAGAGTATGAAGTTACCATTCACTTTAGAAAAAACTTCAAAGTTAGTGATACGTTCATCTAGCACCTTAGCATAACCAAAATTAAACAAATACGCCAATAAAATGTAAAAAAAACAGTTTTATAAATGCTGCGATTTCTTTTACCGATCTGGTATGATTGAAAGTTCAAATCTATACAAATTTAAATTCTAGTCAGAATCTTTATTTTGTTGTAAATTTGTACTCGTATTCTTGTAGGCATACATGCGTTTTATAATTAAGTAAAGTTACTTTTAAATTATACGCTTGGTAAATTTATTCAGAAAATACTCGACTTCGAATATCTGTACCTGATGTTATGCACGGCCCCACTGTGCAGAACCTGTCGCAACAACTCCTGTGAAGGAGGCCACATGCGTGTTTACAAAACTAAATAACCGTAACAACAAGCCGGAATGGAATTTCTAAACATCAATAATAAAATGCAGAGAACGACAGAGAACGTGAGTCCAGCACACATAACGACATTCCAGACTAAATTCAACAAACTATTAGCAGACTCCGCCTCCAGTGCACAACGGGAGCCGATCAGAAATCAGTAGGACACACACGCACATACACTTGGAGGGGCGCGAAGTGTGGACTGGACTGCGGGGAGGAGATCGTGGCAGTCGGCGAGTGTCCAGGGGCGTGGACGGCGATCAGCCGAGGAGCCAGTGGCGATGTCTGGGCAGAGGGCCCGGAATGCGAGACTGGATGAGTTCCTCACTAAGTCATGGTCTCTCTACTATGAAATAGCCTTTCCTTTCTTCCCTTCTCCTGGTGGTCTTATGGCTCTAACTTCTGTATTACTTACTGCTTCTGTTAACATTGTTAAATAGCTTATTTAACTCTTTAATATGAACTTCTTCTCTGGTCCTAAATTCATATACTAATGCTACGATTCCCCTTCTTTGTTCCTATTCCCGTAGGAGTTAGAACATAAAAAATGGCGGAGGCCCTTAAAAATCCTTACCTCTTCACTAATAAGTGAGTCATCTCCCCTACCTACTAATTTTACCCCCACCCTCCCTCAATAGACCATTAGACAACTAACAAATAAAATTCTAAATTGCAGAAGCAAATACTAACGTAAACTGGTTATAATAATTACATGTGCCTAAACTACGCTTATTTTCCTTATTATTGCATGAGCAGACAGATTTACAAATGGTATGATTTTGCTACATACAGCAAACACAACATGCTATGAAATAAATGACTCAGACACCAAAACAGCAAACTTCTTTGAAAACATATTTAGATAATATCACTGCAAACCCTGCAGCAAATAGTACAGAAGAATACAAACAGTAGACCACAATGATAGAAACAGAAACCCAAATAGAACACACAAAAGAAATTCATAGCCCATTCATGAAACAATATTTACAAAATTTGCAGACCACACACACAAATACTCGTAGAGTTCATTTTTACACTGACCCAGCAGAATACGAAATTCCAATTCAAAATACTTCAAGCTCCAGTTATCAAAATTTATACACTTTCACTACCAAATCAGCTTATTGTGGAAGAAAATAAAACATCACATAACATTACAGACACAACACATACAAACTCTCAAACCAAAATGGAACAGCAACGGCAATTTAATATATAAATGCAACAGCCAGTGCCTTTAGAGAAATTTCATGACTGTCAAGAAAAAGACATGTTGGAATTCATAAAGGAATTTGAATCAGGCTCGGAAATCAGTCAGTGGAATGAACATACAATAATTAATATATTGCAAGTACAATTAACAGGATCCTCTGAAAGAGTTTGTGAAAACATAATAAACAAAACTGAACCTCACTTACTCACTTGGCAAAGGATTACACATGAATTAGTTCACATTTTTGCAACAGAGGAAAACATTCCAAAATACAAAACACAACTGTATAACAAACAACAAAGCCATAGCGAATCACTAACCGTACATGTACAAGAAATTATTTATCTTCAAATAAAGTCAATCACAATATGCCAGACGAAGATATAAAATAAATTCTGTGGAACTCTTTAGCACTTTCAGTGGTAGTCGAACTGATTGTAATGCAAAACAACACTTTAACGGACATGATTAACAACATTAAACAGATTTAAACATGCATGCAGAAATACGAGCTTAATTTATAAATCCGTGCAAAGCAATCAAATACTTTTCTGGAAAATATAATAAAACTAATTAAAGAAGAAATTAATAAAATTTATATTGGCAAGGATAACACAGAGGCTGATCAAATACAACAAAACCAACAAGAGCCGCTCAAACAAAAAGGGGCACGAGAGACAAGCAGACTAAAAACATGAAAGGAAATTCAATACATACAACACTGTCACAATGCACTCAACTCCCTTATTCAAAGTTCCGCCTTATCCATTCAACACTCCAGCAATACCATGATGTTTTTCTCTCCTCAACATCCTATGTATGGATACTATCCTACACCAAACATACAGAAAAAAAAAATTCGAAAAACGCGGAGTATAGGGTGTAAATATCCCCCGCGAACCCTGCACATTTAAACCCAACATGGGGGAATCAAAGCCTTATTCTTATGCACAAGTGACCAGCAGATAATGCACACCTAGTGCAAATTGTTACTATATCATACCACAATACATTACCAGCTTTCAAATAAATAGAAACCACAATTACACAAGTCCGGGTAGTAGGCCACCAAGTAACAATGTCATTTACTTTGCAAACACGAGAAATTTACAACAAAATCATACATACGGAAATCAGCAGTTACGAGTCAACAGTAGAAGAATTAATTACAAAAATCAAAAGAAAAGGAGAAGCAATACCCATCTCAAAGTATTAAAAATAGGGCACAAGAGGATAAGAAACAAAATTAAACACAGAAAAAAGAAGAGCACACATACATGAGTAATAAAGATAAAAATAACAAGGAAGTACAAAATAAAGTACAAATAAAATATGGGCCACACAAAGAATTTTCAAAAACGAGTGCATTATGCTTTTATGAGGGACGTCATTTTGGGTCATGCCCGCTTTTCCCAAACAAAGACATTAATTGGCAAACAAACATTCCACAAAGATTCAAAAACTTAACACACTGTAAACAAACCAGAAAAAAACACAGATAATAAGATAAACGGTACCTGATATAATAGAGAGCAGAAAACACAAGGAACACAATTCAAATCTAGATTTTTATAGACCAAACATGTCAACAGAATGAAGCTGGGAAATAGGCCTACAACAGAAAGAATCCATAAAAATAATGGCGATTGTAGAAGACATTATGACAACTCCAGAAATAATTACACACGCGCAAGAAAATCCTCCCTTAACTTTAATAGGCACAGGCTGTTTGACATCTTGCATAGCGACAACCATGGTGGGAAATAATAAATTAAAAACCATCACACAAACTCTTAAAATAGCAGTTGCAACCGAATAACTACCTTCACCACATTATTACAAAACTTAAAAATTCAAAATTAAAGGACACACACATAGGAGTCAGTACATAACAATGTGTGTTATTACGTTATTTGTATACGTATGTTTGTATTGTTACGTTAGTCTTACAGTTGGGCAACAGTTTATTTTACTATGAAAAATTCTGGGTTATCAACAAGCTCACAACGAAAAATTGACCAAACCATGTGCGACCAAGCTGAAAAATAGTTCTGGTTTCTCACGGGCGCGGCGGTAGCAAGCGAAAAAATGGAAGCGACTCGAAGAACTCAAAGAGATTCAAGGGCCTGTTCCACAAGCCATTGAACTCCCTACTTGATAATTTATTCATTTTAACGGAAGGGCGGCTAATTTAAATTCAAATTTTTCTCATAATGACGATCGAGAATAAAAATGGTGTCACTTCCAGACGCAGCCAAAAATTTGTTTTTTTTTTTCCCTCTCCCTATCTCAGACGAGTGTTGTTCGAGTGCGCTCCGTTGCAGCGAACGAGGAATGGAAGGAACGAAAGCAGGATGAAAAAAAAATTCTATTGTTGGAGGGGAGGGGGTCGAGGGGTGATGGTGAGATGTTTGGGCTCAATTGCGTCGCCCTATTCATGTCCATCTAGACGGAAATTTTAATAAGGGTGACGCGGAGGGTCGGGGTCTGGCTGGAGGACAGACGCTGGTGACAAAAGGGCGAGGAGGGTTTGTCCCTTCTTCCCTGCGAATCCCTTTCATTCTTTACGGCTGACTGCGCAAAGTCGATCGTGGCGCGGCGTGAATTGGCGACACAATGGGGGGACAGTTCTCGGGCCAGAACCTGTGTGGTCGTAGCGCATCCGTGTCTCTGCGACAAACAGCTTGCCCTAGGATGGCCTCTAAGACCAGGTGAAGCACCTCGGGCAAGGCAAGGTACTTGAACGGAGCCTTGCATGGAACATTCTGCAGCTCTGCCGGTCTACCGGAAAAGAGAGAGGCGGAGGGGCAGGGGTTACATTTCGGTCAGGTAACCTCTTCGGTTGCAGTGCGGAAGGAGTAGTCACATGTTTGGAGACTTCATGCAAGACTGTAAAATTCTGACCTATCTAGATCAGGCAGTAATCAGTCTACTTGTCTTAGGAATCGCTAAAAAGCTTTTTTTTTTTTTTTTANCATTTCCAAATTTTATTTCAGTCCGGAGGAATTCGTTCAGTCTCTCAACTGTTTCCGAGTGATTCAAAGTCACCCAGATCGAATCAATAAAACTGTGGTGTTCCAGCGACAGGAGGAATACGGACGCGCGTGCGTTTGAAAAACTATTCTTTCTTCAGATCACAACGCAAATTTTCTATGCATCTACCTTTTACAGGATAGGCAATGTATTTGAGGTACAAGCGTCGCGCGAACGTTTGCCACGCACACGTGCGTCGACAATCCCAAGTGAGAGGCGCGTCCACACTGGCGTTTGGTTGGAGTTTCTCACGCGTGTTTCTGAAAAGAGCGTGATAGGGGACAGCCTGCGTTAACCAACCTTTCTTCGCGATTTTCAAGAATAGTCTATTCGCGGTATCTTCACCCTTTTATAATCAAACCTTTGAAAAATCACCCCGTATATGACGGGTTTAGTTGTTTACTAATTTCCAACTGTTTTTATTCAAATTAGTTACAATTTAATTATAAATAGTTCTAATGGAAAATATTAGAAGCTTTTTATACATGCCTTAACAAAAAATATTATAAAAATACCTCATTTTTGGTGAAATTAAAATTGTATTTCCTTTTTTTTTTATGATTTAAAATATTTATTTATTATTAATGTGAATCAAATTAGTTGGAAAATAGGTGTGTTGGTAATGCCTGGTAGGAAAT
Organism: Clitarchus hookeri; assembly: GCA_002778355.1. Lineage (NCBI taxonomy): Eukaryota > Metazoa > Arthropoda > Insecta > Phasmatodea > Phasmatidae > Clitarchus > Clitarchus hookeri. The sequence goes on along the minus strand of NQII01006813.1, from coordinate 23,456 downwards.
AGTTATTATGAAAAATATGACAAGCTTATTATACGTGTGTTAACATAAAATAATATAAAAGTACCTTATTTTTGGTGAAATTAAAATTTTATTTACATTTTTTGTAATCAAAATATTTTATTTGGAACTAGTGGGAATAAAACAGTTAGAAAATAGATGTTTTCTTAATGCCTAACCAGATACGGTTCTTATGCAAAATATTATTAAACTGAGTGCACACCATTGCGGTACGTTTCCCCTTTTGTGTAATTTTCCAGATATAGTTAAACTTTTTTTTGTTTGCACGAGGGGGATGAATATCCTGGAAGTAAAATTTTTGCATGGCTTCAGAAAATTCGCAAGTAACCATGAATGGACTATACGCTGTGGGCGTCAATGTACGGGGAGATAACCATGAAAGTGTGACTTTCCCGTCTTGAGATACAGGGTTATCTCTCTTTTTCGCTCGCTTAACGAGGCTTCAAATTTGGAGCAAACGGCTGAGTGCAAGACAGACGTGTCGCAGCGCCTTTATAACTATGCCATGCCTTCGCATGTGTATCTGTTTCCCGAGGTCGTAACGTCAGAATACGGCTCTGCAAATTTAAGGGGATTACCTAGGAATATACAGTCTGCAAAATAAGGGTTTGTGCGTATAGACGTATCCCAGCAAATAAATGTTCTGGGGATATAATTTTTTTTCTAGGGAAGGTAAAAACCATTATTCCCAGCCATTACATTTTATTTTTATCATTTGAAATACGTCCAANCAGCTTGCCCTAGGATGGCCTCTAAGACCTGGTGAAGCACCTCGGGCAAGGTACTTGAACGGAGCCTTGCATGGAACATTCTGCAGCTCTGCCGGTCTACCGGAAAAGAGGGTCCGCGGAGGGGCAGGGGTTACATTTCGGTCAGGTAACCTCTTCGGCTGCGGTGCCGAAGGAGTAGTCACATGTTTGGAGACTTTATGCACGACTGTAAAAATTCTGACCTATCTAGATCAGGCAGTAATCAGTCAACTTGTCCCAGGAATCGCTAAAAAGCAATTTTTTTAAGGCGCTGTCGACTTCGCGTTATATGGCCGGAAGTTAAAACTTCGCCGTTTTGTTTACATTCGAGCCGGTTCCACTTTCTCGTTGGCTTCTGGAACGCAATGACACATTTCCAAATTTTATTTCAGTCCGGAGGAATTCGTTCAGTCTCTCAACTGTTTCCGAGTGATTCAAAGTCACCCAAATCGAATCAGTAAAACTGTAGTGTTCCAACGACAGGAGGAATACAGACGCGCGTGGGTTTGAAAAACTATTCTGTCTTCAGATCACAACGCAAATTTTTCCACGCATCTACCTTTTACAGGATAGGCAATGTATATAAGGTACAAGCGACGCGCGAACGTTCGCCACGCACACAAGCGTTGAGAATCCCAAGTGAGAGGCGCGTCCACACTGGCGTTTGGTTGGAGTTTCTCACGCGTGTTTCTGCAAAGAGCGTGATAGGGGACAGCCTGCGTTAACCAACCTTTCTTCGCGCTTTTCAAGAATAGTCTATTCGCGGTATCTTCACCCTTTTCTAATCAAACCTTTGAAAAATCACCCCGTATATGACGGGTTTAGTTGTTTACTAATTTCTAACTGTTTTTTTTCAAATTAGTTACAATTTAATTATAAATAGTTCTAATGGAAAAGATTACAAGCTTTTTATACATGCCTTAACATAAAATATTATAAAAATACCTCATTTTTGGTGAAATTAAAATTGTATTTCGTTTTTTTTATGATTTAAAATATTTATTTATTATTAATGTGAATCAAATTAGTTGGAAAATAGGTGTGTTGGTAATGCCTGGTAGGAAATAGTTATTATGCAAAATATGACAAGCTTATTATACGTGTGTTAACATAAAATAATATAAAAGTACTTTATTTTTGGTGAAATTACAATTTTATTTTCATTTTTTGTAATCAAAGTATTTTATTTGGAACTAGTGGGAATAAAACAGTTAGAAAATAGATGTGTTCTTAATGCCTAACCAGATGCGGTTCTTATGCAAAATATTATTAAACTGAGTGCACACCATTGCGGTACGTTTCCCCTTTTGTGTAATTTTCCAGATATAGTTAAACTTTTTTTTGTTTGCACGAGGGGGATGAATATCCTGGAAGTAAAATTTTTGCATGGCTTCAGAAAATTCGCAAGTAACCATGAATGGACTATACGCTGTGGGCGTCAATGTACGGGGAGATAACCATGAAAGTGTGACTTTCCCGTCTTGAGATACAGGGTTATCTCTCTTTTTCGCTCGCTTAACGAGGCTTCAAATTTGGAGCAAACGGCTGAGTGCAAGACAGACGTGTCGCAGCGCCTTTATAACTATGCCATGCCTTCGCATGTGTATCTGTTTCCCGAGGTCGTAACGTCAGAATACGGCTCTGCAAATTTAAGGGGATTACCTAGGAATATACAGTCTGCAAAATAAGGGTTTGTGCGTATAGACGTATCCCAGCAAATAAATGTTCTGGGGATATAATTTTTTTTCTAGGGAAGGTAAAAACCATTATTCCCAGCCATTACATTTTATTTTTATCATTTGAAATACGTCCAAGGGAAATGTTTAAGAACGGCATTTTTAGGGTTTTCCTGCACAGTTTCCATAAAGGAAAGGAGCAGAATACAAAGTAGTTTAATTAATTGGTTTAAATTGTGTGTTACGATATCTTTCTCTTACACATGTCATTTTGGATAAATTCGTATGTTTAGGGCTGCATGCCCAAGTCTCTGGAGGGCCCGTCACAATGTTTCTTGAAGTTGAGGTGTTTAATATTTTTACTAGGGATCCACCTTTTTACAGTTTTAACTCTTTCAACGCTCAGCGAAATTACTTGATGGAATTTTCGTTTGCAGCAAACGAGGTGAGAAGTATCTACTTGCGTCAGCTGAACATCTCATCGGCCGTTAGTAATTGTTTTCGCCGTGTCTTTTGTTCGTTTTACCACAGGCAACTTGTAGGGTGTTGATGAATGGTTGTCAATGACCTGCCATTTTCAAGGACGTAGTATATTCGCATTCTCCTATAATAACAGCGAACCGAGAAGAATTTTGTAAGTGTATCAGTTTATCAATACCATTCGTGTATTTTATGGGCGAGAGATATTTTGCTGTTTTGTGATATGTTTGAGAAACAGATTTTTCAGTTTATGCTCTTTGTTTGCCAGACTTGAAAGATTAAATGGTTTATGTGAATTTACGAAAGTTTGAAATCCAGAGAATGTAAACAAATGATTGGCCGTATGTTATAAGACATCGTGTGGAAAGTGATAAAAATAAATATTTAAAATACTTAACCATTCCTGTCATTGTGGTCAATATGCTGGAAGTTTCATAGGCATCGGATTTATTGATCTACGCTGCACACAGTAGGAAACAGTGCCTACGTGCAGGAGACATTATTCGTTGTTGACAATATATTCCTCAGTCTCATAAAAACAGCTGCCACCATAGCATCAAACACCAACACGTTTTTATTGAGTGTGAATATGACGTTCGTTGAATTGATTATGTGTACAGTTCCAAACAAAACAAAATTCTTTCGTTCTAATGCCTAAAGTGATTTATTTATCTGACACGAAAATTATACAATTAACTTCCTATCCTTAAATTATACAAGTAACTTCCTATCCTAAAATTATACAAGTAACTTCCTGTCCTTATATTATACACGTAACTTCCCATCTTTAAATTATACAAGTTACTACATATCCTTAAATTATACAAATAACTTCCTATTTTTAAATTATACAAGTAACTTCGAAACCTTTGAATTATACATGTAACTTCATATCCTTAAATTATACAAGTAACTTCATATCCTTAAATTATGCAAGTAACTTCATATCCTTAAATTATACACGTAACTTCCCATCTTTAAATTATACAAGTTACTTCATATCCATTGAATTGTACAAGTAACTTCATATCCTTAAATTATGCAAGTAACTTCATATCCTTAAATTATACAAGTAACTTCCTATCCTTAAATGTTCACTCGGTGAAAACTCCGAGCCGGTTTATTAACGTAAGCAAGGACTTTCTTCCATTGGGTGTTCCCACTTCAAAATCTGGAATACGAGGTCACATGTCTTCATGTACTGGCGCGTCGGAAAGATTTCTTTCTGCGCTCCATTAGAGCTCTCTCCGGCCTACAACATCGCCGAGAGCGGCGACATGACAGGCTGGCATAGCGCCGAACTGCTCATTACGTCACATGCGTCTTCATTAACGCAACGCAGCGACGGGCATGTTTGATTGCCACTCTGTGTCGAGACGCCATTTCCAACGGCGTGTGGGTCTTGCGGAGACTCTTGATGCGCCACACATCCCTGCTGTGAGTTTCAATTTCGTCGTTTACATTGCCTCTTTATTGCGACACTGTTCTTGATACGATCTGTCAGTTTCGCGAATTAATTTCAGGATAAAACCCACGTCAAACGCACATACGCTGGAACCACATACGCAATTGCACCACAGTTTCTTAGACACGTCCTGGACGGCTTTCAGCCAATGGCCAAATTGAAATTATGCAATTAGAAAATCCCATGTTGCCAGGAGAGGGGTAACACTGGCTACCCTCTGAACAAACATCTGACACTCGACTATACATACGATTGTAGATGTTTAGCCTACGGCTCGTTGACCTAGTGAAAATTCCCTATTATAAAAAATGAGAAATCCTATCAATTCGAGTTATAATTCAGGCGCGCTATAGGAGTGAAACCACTGCCTACAGTAGGCCCTGCTACTTGCTGGTAGGGACAGCCGTTCTTTCTTTGCGAAAACATTTCCTGTCTAGAAATATTTTCAAAATCAAAATATAGGCTGTTCTCGTGAAGACATAAGGCGAAATACCGATGAAAAATCTGCAAGATCTCACGTGTGAAAGACTAACGGGTTGGAACTTTTTCCGTGGAAATCAGGCGTCCGTTCTCATTGGTCACAGTCCACGCGATGTTCCCGGTAGGGTTCCGAACCAATAGCAAAATCACTCGAGGATTCTTCAGTCCGTTTGGTCGAGTCGAACAGGAGAATGCGTTCCGATTGTGGAATCGTGACCATTGCTAGAGCACGTAGAGGGATGTGAAGCATAACACGGTGTCATGTTATAACACGCGCTAAACGAACGGCAAAAAAACTAAAAATTATATTGTATAGTGCCAAAAATGCATTTAGTGGCCCAAACAAAATATTTTGCTAAGTAAATAAAACCTGAAATTAATTTTGTTTATCTAACGAAAAACACCTCTGTGTTGGGCCAAAATAAATTACACCGTCAACAAAATATTTATTTGAATCAACCGGGCCACTAATTTGATTGCCTTCGCCTGAAAATGCAACTCGAGAGATCGTTTGTATTTTTTGTGACAATTAGGATTGTAACAGTGTTTCTTATTTAATTTATTGGTGCTTTGTAATGGTATAAACACCCTAATAAAATAAGCTCAGCTGTAAACTAAAACGCAAAGCTGTTAAAACATGAAATATTTACTTGCGCACGTTGCCCAATATTTGCAATGTGTAATGTTAAAAAATATTCCATTTTAATTAGTAGTCGCTTTAGCTGAGATTACCGTAGCGTTCGCGCGCAAAGGATATAGGTTTGGAATTTCAATCGCGCTTCCCTTTTTTTGTTTTATTAACCGAAACTGTAATGTCCGCAGAGCAACGGCAATCTTTTGTCTCACCAATCAAACCGTTATTTGTGGCAACCAAACAACAACAAAATAATTAGGTCTTAACAACAACATGTTTTATTGCTCCTATACAAACAAGCATTTGTTTGCCGAAACAAACCTTTCTCTCAGTGAACCTTTTTCTCAAAGTTCAAAGTAGAATATCTAATCACTTTACACCACAAGAAAAATTTTAATTACCCCCAAGAAGCACGCGTTTCAAGAAATGAAAATTCTGTTCAACCACACGCGAGGTAAATATATAGGAACACCTGACTTTAGCGAAAAGATTTACTACCATACTGACGACCTCCCGTGGCGCAGTTGGTGCGCCGCCGGTCTTAGGTGCGAAAGGTTCTGGGTTTGAATCCCAGATAAGTGATAAGTGATATTTCGCGAAAAGATTTCGAGACAAGATACAGTCCAAAGCACTATAGGCTCGTCCAGCTTCTTTGATTGGCTAAAAAAATGTTCTGGACCGTGTTAACCGTTTGCGCACGAATCACGAAGGTTCAGTGGCGGAGTTACTTAGTCCTGAGTGGCTTGGCCAAAGACGGACACGGCACCTTCAGCCAATGGAGGTAAAACAACAGCTGAGGTGTGTATATAGTATTGAAGTCTACTGTGTGCTCCGATTTTTACGCGAAAAGTCACTGGCCCTAGTCATGGGTATTAGATTAAGTCTGGTCTTAAGTTAGTTTGTCAGCCGTCCCCTGATAAGCCAACAGGCATAACAGTGGCGGACGCTAATAAGCCCAATGCAATACAATACAAATTCAACCATACTTAACTTCAATATATTTAGTGCATACCTGCAGTTTCCTTTTTTTTTTTTTTCAAGCTACTCAATTTTATTTATATTTTTAAGTATCATCTTTAATGCCGAAAGTGTAATCGCTGGCAAAAGTGGAATATCAAATTTGACTAAATCCTTTTTAAATAACATTAAACGGGCACGCATCTACATAAACGTGAATTTGAACATATAGCATGGCCACACTTTGTTTCAAGCAGCATAAAACATGCAATATCATACAGAAACTTAAACAAAAATATAATATAAATGGTAATTTTAAAAACAAAAGCAAGCCAGCATTGGCAGTTGGCAACAATCACACTAGTCATATGCTAATAATCCATAGATTGCTTCTAGTCAGTTGACAGAATTTTTGATAANAGTTGGCAACAATCACACTAGTCATATGCTAATAATCCATAGATTGCTTCTAGTCAGTTGACAGAATTTTTGATAATTTTGTTTCTACATAATCCTCATTATTATTCTGTTGGTTATTCTTTCCGGTGTACTTGTATCTTTTTGTCGTTATAGTTAACTAAATTTTTCAAGAAATTATTCTAATGTTTTTTACGTATTTATTGACAATAGAAAACGCTGGCTCGTCTATAGACCAATTTCTTTGAAAGGTAGGCTTATAAAATGGGGGGAATGTGTGTATGCGTGCCTGCATGTCCCCCACGAATATCATTTTAACTATCAAACCGATTATAAAATATTTTGTAGNAATGTGTGTATGCGTGCCTGCATGTCCCCCACGAATATCATTTTAACTATCAAACCGATTATAAAATATTTTGTAGATGTTGTATGCTTCTAACCGTTGTCATGATGCAGCATTTTTAAGTACATTTTTTTGTTATTATAAAACTCTGGAAGTGCACATTTCTCAGTCCATGTGCGTAGATTACCAATCCGCATGTATTACGTTTATGGCAATGTAACATTCGGCAATTTTCAACCTATGTGCATAACCACATTCCAGTCCTTACTGTGCAGTTACCATTATACTGCAAGCATTATTGGTAGCAAATCTTCAAATATATAGACGTGCATATAAAATATTTGCAATTTTTACGTTAACAGGTTTTAACAATTGCTTCCAACACAGTGCGCCTGATGTGTTTCAGAAGAATACTTTCACTTGGTATAAGCAGGGGTCCCCGGCATCTTCACACGAATAATGGAGACTGTTTAGTATTAAACTGCGAAATTTGGCAATAAACTAATGGAAATACCTTTCAGTCAAACGAGATTTGTATTCAAACGGACGTTGTTCGGCGAGGAGGTACACGTAAACAAATAGAACGGAAAATGAAATAAAAAAAGCAGGAGCCAATCAAAACCATTTCATTTAAGACTTCACAACCTTTTCATCCTTCTTTTTTTTAAATATTAGTTTTATTTAATGATGTTAATAATCAGCACACGATTGTGGTGGTGAGAAAATCTCGGTGTCTTTCGGTTCCCCACTCCCTAAGCGACTGGTTTCAGCCAGGAAACCGAATTTTAAAACGGTGGTACGTGTGAATTACCCAAAGACTGGTGGTCCTCGTTCACTGCGTCCTCCGTTGTTAGAGAGATGATGGCTTCTGTTATTTCCACATCCGGGCGTTCTCTGAAACACGTTTCTCTTGGTTTTCTTATAGAAAGAACCGACTGAAGAGAGACGTTACTTTCTTTACTCGAGACAACCATTGAAACCATGGACGAATATAACAACTTAATTGCACCCAACCAAGGATTAACGAGGAAATACATATCACCCATAAAACCGGCTACTGAATATTATATCTTTCACATCAGTTCACTGCACATTAGCGAGAATGACTCATTTAAGGAATTTATTTTCTGAACGTTTTTTCTGGAAAGTGTGGTGTTGTGTGCGGCAGGTAGTGTATCATGCATGGTTGAAAATAAAGAAGGGAGATATGAGGTATACTTGAAATGTTGTTTTGTGGAAGAAACAATAAATTATGTGGACTTATTATACTACAAAATCAGTGAAAAATATAAAGGGAGAGTAATGAAAATAATCGTAACTAATAGCAATTATAGAAGAAAAAAATTACCTAGGTCGGGATATTTAATGCGCAGAAATTGTGGAAACGCTTCAGGGTAANTAGCAATTATAGAAGAAAAAAATTACCTAGGTCGGGATATTTAATGCGCAGAAATTGTGGAAACGCTTCAGGGTAAGTAGGACAGAAGGAAAAATAGGATAGGGAGGAAGAAAGGTTGGTATACACTAATTACATGGAAAAGTAGAAACTGTACACAAAAGAAAGAAGATACACACTGCAGAAAAAATTGGAGAGTNTAGCAATTATAGAAGAAAAAAATTACCTAGGTCGGGATATTTAATGCGCAGAAATTGTGGAAACGCTTCAGGGTAATTAGGACAGAAGGAAAAATAGGATAGGGAGGAAGAAAGGTTGGTATACACTAATTACATGGAAAAGTAGAAACTGTACACAAAAGAAAGAAGATACACACTGCAGAAAAAATTGGAGAGTCTAGCTGAAACCTTTTGTATGGTACAATTACTTAAGATTAAAAAAGATTAGCTCAAGTTCCTCACATAATTTTCATCATAAAAATATTCCAGTGGCTGCAACATTTAATTCTTAACTGCCGTTGTTACTGTTGGTTCAGAATATATTCTAGAAAACCCTAAAGAAACACACCTACTTTGTAAATACCTGCATAGGTATATAGCCTATCGAAAACATCTTGGCGTACAGACATAACTTCTCCAGTCCGTAGTCATAACACATCTCAAAATACCGTACACATTGGAAAATTATACACCAGCTAAGCCATCGGATATGAAAACTATGCAATCCTCAACAAAGTAAAAAAAAAGTGTACCAGTTCCAAAAACACAGCTTTAAAATTAATAAAAAGTTTTTTTGACTAACGTATGCTTTGCTAATCGATAGTTCAGTCCCAACAGAAAGACTAGCCACCAAAAAGTAATCTCTATTATCATTATTAACTAGAAATAATTCGTTGTGTTCGCAATGGAAAATTGAGTATGTTTCGCAGATCCATAAAGTATATCCGTAGCAACAAATGTGACTGGAAATCTTTCTCGTGTCGGTATTTATACCCGATGATCTCATTGATGTGTAAGACAATTCCAAAGATGTTATTATGATTCCACAAGACAGGAAGATATGTTTTATTAGTTGTTGTGTTACTATTTAAGGCCATATCTCTTGCCTACAATTGCGCACTGGAAGATAATGAAGCCTGTTCATCATGTTGTGACACCAAAAACATTGAAATCTTAACCAGCCATAAATACAATACAGCTACTTCATCAAAGCACGGTCATGTTCGGTTTAAAAGTTTATCTTTAGCCATTTTATTATTTAAAACAACTGTCCCATTTAACGTTAATATAATGCGTAAAGTAGCATCCAAGTTTTCATTGTTTTGGATGTCAAAATATATCTATGGTCGAAGATGTAGCTTTAAGTCATAGCATGCCATCGCCTGATTATAACTACCTCCATGTGTCGCTATGTTATTCCTGACTGCATAAGTTCGAAACGTGAGTTGTTACACTTAATTTAAAAGAATNTTTTATTATTTAAAACAACTGTCCCATTTAACGTTAATATAATGCGTAAAGTAGCATCCAAGTTTTCATTGTTTTGGGTGTCAAAATATAACTATGGTCGAAGATGTAGCTTTAAGTCATAGCATGCCATCGCCTGATTATAACTACCTCCATGTGTCGCTATGTTATTCCTGACTGCATAAGTTCGAAACGTGAGTTGTTACACTTAATTTAAAAGAAAAATTGAAAATGCAACTAGTTTCGTGTTATTTTGGCACTGGGAAGTCAACTTGTATTTTTACGTTACCAAAATCTGTATTTGCTAATTTTATATATCAGTGACAATTATATATAGTAAAATGTCTAGAAGAGGTAAATATTTAATCCTTCAAAGATTTTGTGTAGGATGGCACGGCTTTAACAATTAGTAAATTTTTAATGTAAATATAAACATTTTTTTAATGGAAATATGAATAATCTATTCCGTCGACATAACTTTAGATTTAAAAAAATGTGTTATTTCCATTAAACGNTTATATATCAGTGACAATTATATATAGTAAAATGTCTAGAAGAGGTAAATATTTAATCCTTCAAAGATTTTGTGTAGAATAGCACGGCTTTAACAATTAGTAAATTTTTAATGTAAATATAAACATTTTTTAATAGAAATATGAATAATCTATTCCGTCGACATAATCTTCAGATTAAAAAAAAAAGTGTTATTTCCATTAGCATACCTTAACTTCCCAGAACCACACAAGCTGGTAATAACTGCCATGTACATGTGGATTGTTGATAATTATGTCACCGTCTGTAATTTCATACTTTTCTTTCTGCCTTTTTCCTGAAATCGTGCATGAAATTCAAGAATTTCCTTCATCTTCTTCATGGCAATATCATACTTTGGTCCACATTTTTACTTTGCTTTATAGTAAAAATTTATAAATAAATTTAACTTTTTAAATCTATATTATTGCAAGATGAGAATGTTTTATAACAGTCTCTAAAGTATTGTTAAATGGCTTGTTGAGGAAAAAAGAAGTTTCTCTGTTATTTTATCTAAATAAACAGATGACGCCTGTATTAAATTAACATGCATTTTAACTCGTTATATAATATAATAATAATTCTGTGTATACGCGCAGAACTATTTGAATGTATCTCTAAAGTATACTGTCCGTGGTTCGGTTTTCAATTACTAGTTCTGTTTTGTCGCGGTTTTTGACTCAATTCCTTCCGTGATAATTTTTTCATGTTATTTACATTTCTTTTCCACAGTTTAGTTGGTTAGTGATCTTATAGTCTGCGTTTTTCTCAGAATGCAGTTAAGCTCTGCAATGGCATATATGAAAGCGGATCTTTTTTCTGCATTCTGTAGGTAGATGGCAGAAAATCTGGAAAAAATAGAGGAAAGGGCAATCATGCTTAGTACCTTTGCATACAAATGTTTTTAATGCGGCACGTTCCTTTGCGGATTTTTACTTTTTTTTTATAGATTAATAGGTTTTATATTTGTGTTGAGATTTTAGAAATGGTTGGTCTTTGGGTATTTTTGCTTAGGAATTTGGACGCAAACGCGAAGATCTTTGTTGGAAGAACCGAGTCCTGAATGGGGCAGTTACTAACAATTTGGCTTCTGATGATAAGAGTATAAAATAACACATAGAATGCAATTTTTATACAGCATACGAAACCCATTAAGCATTTGGAATGTTTTAACTATCTGCAGTAACTAGATTACAGTTGTTATTGTTAGAGACCGGCAAAATCCCCTTTATCATTTGGTAACATTTTAGACTTCGCTGCCCTGTACCTTCTTGAGCGCAATTCGTGACTTCATTAGCAACTGGCAGCTATAGAGGGCAATTCATGACTTCATTAGCTACTGGTAACTATACAGCGCAATTCGTGGCTTCATTAGCTACTGGCATATTGCGTCATTTATTTGTGCGACCGCTTTACCAAAGATTGGCTGCTCAACATCTGAGTTTTATATTATTGGCTAAATGTATCCTTGGTACGAGCCATACGAAATTGTTGGCCAATTTTAACACCTAAAAGAACAAAAAAAAAGTTTTAGAGTTTAGTCTGCCACCAAATAATAACCTGAATTATGCACGTTTCTACTTATTGTAGTAATTAATGTGATGACTGTTTCGTGTGCGGAGATTTTAGGACTTGCCAAGGGTACTTTAGTGGTTTCGCGATTAAATCTGCACTCTTAAAACAAACATTCTGAACAAGGAAAAATCGCTACCTGAAACTCTGTACATGTGCTGGATACTAGTGGGATATTCGCAGTAAGCAACTTAATTATTTCCTTCACAGTAATATAAACTCTGACATGCCAAAAGTCATGGGTTATCAGTATGTACGGTAAAAGTTGGAGGCGCCACCATACCGTTAGATCTTGTAAGTGCCCAAACCTGTATCAGTAGTGCTCTGACATCGCGTCAGTGAGAGCGTGTGTGCTGGTCATGGCAATGCATTGCAGCCCTTCGTGGACTTCGTGTACCCCAACCACGATGGGACATTCCAGCAAGTTAATGCACTGCCTAGTCGATCCAAGTTGTCCAGAATCGTTTCGAAGGGCACGCTCGAGAGTTTCGACGACTGCTCTGGCCACCTCTTTCGCCCGATATGAACGCCATCGGCCATTTGTATAACGTGGTGGGGAGGTCCACTCGCACACAAGATCCTGCGCCTACAAATAGCAGAGGTCTGTGGGTATCTACACAGACAGCATGGGTCAACGTCTCTCCACAGGTGTTTCGTATAATTGTGGAATCCATGCCACGACAAGTTGCGTGACTTCGCTGGGCTAGAGGAGGGCCAGCACTGTACTAGACTCGTGTCCCGTGGCCTTTGGCATGTCAGTGTATTGTTTCAAGCGTTGTAACGAACAGATTTTCTGTTATGACTATACAAGTAGAGTATAACGCTCTAGCCTGTGTCGGGACCAACACAAACTTGTATGATGTTATTGTCGGCAGCTGTTTATGAGACTATGTAATACGGTCTCAACAGAGAACGATGTCTGCCACATCGTGAGAGACTTCCCTTATTTGAAGCGGTTTTCTACTGTGTAATATGTAGATAGTTTGATATTTTTCTCAGTACATTATTTTTGCTTGCTTCAATTATATCAGGGTCTATTGCAGCTCCATTGCTGTTTACTGGTATAACATTGCCCGCAGTTCTCATTGAGGTCAAGCATGGAAGGCCCGTAGACTGGAACTGCTGCTGGAACTGTCCCACTCTCTGTCATAGGCTGGCAAGCGATGTTGTAGCAATTTGGTGAATGCAGGGTCAACTTGTCGCGAAGTATTGCACATGCCTCCACTTCCTCGAGTTAGTAAATTATTTTACTGGAACCCCGAACTTGATGCAGGCATTCTTCATTTGCGTGGTTAATCAGCTCACTGGTAGTGCAGGGAATCTTCGAGTCTGGTCGGAGGTAATAGACTGGACCGGTTACAAAACAACATGGTACTTGAACCAGGCTGAAGTAACTAGTCTCTTCTTCGTTGATGCTGATCCAATGTTCCATACCATTGCAGATTTGTACTTGCTTGGGGAGTCCATCTGGCTTAAAATGCACGCAATGGTAGCTGGTGGTGATGCCTCCATACTTCTTGATATCCAGTGGATTTAAAGCAGCACACATGTTTGCCGTACGAGAGCTGGAGCACGACAGACTAAAATTTTACTCTGCCTGCTTCCATATTACTCTCTACTCACATTTTTATCTTGCTTGCACGTTGCTTGCTTACTCATTGTCTGTTTGGTCGTCAGCATATGACTCATCATCACTAGCATAATACATAATACATTCTCTTAGCAGCAAGGCATTCTAGCGAGGACATGTCCAGTCTTGCTCGCAAGCACTGTAGCTATGATCCAGGTTACTGTACATAATCTTCAAACTGTTTAAAGATGTGCAGCCATACCATGTTTGCAAGTCTATTATTTTTGTGTTTCCCAAACAATTTATTTGCAGCCACCTGTTCTGTTCGTGCCTTGCCACGAGACATCTTCGTCTCTGAACATTTCGGCAAACATACCTTCAATATTGTCATATTTCATATCACCTTCTTTCCAATGAAGATGATGATAATGTTTTGTGAGCCACATGTAAGTGGTTTTTGCTTTTTCTGTCAAGCATATCCCATGAGAATGGAGGTAAGAATTTGTGACTGTTTGTGCTGCCGTCGGTATAGGCCACACCGATTTCCTTTATGATGAATCCTACTTGCGAGGAGAATCCTTGAATACTTGAGAACATGATAGTAGCTGGAAGATCAAGTTTAATATTGGTGATCCAATTTGGCTTTATCGAAAGTTGGTTGGTACTAATGGTACTCGGACACGTTGAAATGGTGTTTAATCCATAATGAATATATAAAAAGTAATAATAGGAATTTTTTTGTAGTCATTTTATTGTAATAATAGTTTTAAATTTCAATTAGCATCTATTAATTGTTTTAAAAAATATATTATTATTAATTAATTAATTCATTTAGCCTGCAATCAATCTTATGGAATTAAGAGCGAACAGTTAGAGAGCTTCCATAGGAAATGCATTCAACAAAATACATATATATACATATACATAATCATTTACATAAACATATACAAAATAATTTGTATAGGGGTGGGGGAAAGAACTTATTCCCTCCCCACCCTGCACCCAGGGTTGAGACAAAGCCAGACAATAATGATGTAACATCAATTTATTAGAACATGTGCATTTTCTGTATTCAAGGCTCTTATAGGAAACTTTTGATGTTATAATTATAATTAAACTAATATATGTTATAAATGTATTATGCAATGAATTTGTGACATAATAGTGTTTGAATTTAGAAAATGTGTCCAAAAGTTTAGTAGTAATGAATGTTTAAAGTTTCGAGGTGGGTGGCATAACCTCAAAGTGTAATGGATGACGGATTCTATTGTTAACTTGTGCCAGTATTTTAACCACTTTGTCTCGTACATTGTAGGTACAAGTGTTTGGCAACTGATGAGTGTTGTAATTGTAAACTAGTTTTATACCCTTTATATATTTACGTAGTTCCAATTGTGGTCGCATATTTCCGAAACTGTCACAATATTCGACTTTATTTCCAAATTTCTCGTAGGCTACCCAGTGTGTTCCATGACCTCGACTATTGTCTAAATTTATAATAGCTGATTCATTAGTTTTGGGTTTGTCAGGCAAAGCACCTCGTATACTCCTACAAAAAAACGGAATCTGCAGTTTGCATGCGAACTTTTCTAAATCAATGTTTGTAAGTGGTCGATTGGGTAAAGATTTTATGATTTCTTCCTTTTATTAATTTTTTCCATCTGATTTGTCCTCTACCTATTGGATATGTTCGTAGGTACAAGCCTTTTCCATTTTTTGAACCACTGGCAACTGCTTCCAACATGTGGTTGTTACGAATAGCTTCTCCCAGCGGTTTTCTTTGGTTTTCTGCAGTGTTCACTGGCCTGGCAATACTGCTTGCTCAGCCAATCACACTACCAAGAGCTCCGAGTGCCGGCAATTTTTAAAGGCAGGAAACTGCCAACCTTATTTTAAGTTTTTCTCTGAGTTTTCCTTATGCTTGTAGATTTTCTGCACTTTGTTAGTTTCTTCTGCGCCATTCGCATGGGGGTTGGAGATGTTTTTCTGCATTTCGTTCGCAGATCCATAGCTCACTTGACTTTGGTTTTCATGATCTTGGATACATCCCAAGCAGCTAGTCGTTCACCAAACTTGGTCTGTGGTTATTTCACGATTTTCTTTGCCTTGTTAGCTAGATATTCGTCAGCAGCATATCTTTCTTGTAAGTTATTACTGCTGGCATAGGCTGTGTCATGCTCCTTGCAGGTCTCGTTCAAAGTGTCAATACCATGGTCTCTGTGTGCCAGTTTTTTCTTTAGCTTGGTTCCTGGCCCATAGTAATTGTAGCCTGGTATGTGAAGTTTCGCATGGCAATTTGTTTATAAGCGTATTCACGAGTCCACGCCCGATCTTACCTCTACGAGGCATTACATCATACTGAACTAAAATTTATATTAGCATGCTCATATATACTTAGTCTCGCACAGCCTATGAAAGAGTAAACTTCACCTGCGACGAGCTGCTCGGAAGCTGTTCTTACATCATATAATCATACTTATAAACATTTTCCATCCATCTGATACAGACCAGAAAAGAGTAAACATCTCCTGTGACAGGATAAATTCGTTAACTCGAAGGAAGTATCGATGCCCCAATGCTGCTTCTGTAGGAAATGCTTTACTCGAAATTTTAAATTGAAGATAAATTCTACTATCTGCATATACAAACATTTATTTGCCAAGAAACCATGCAAATCAGAAGGCTTAGTTATGATTGCTTCTACTCCTGCTTTTGCTTATTGTGCGCATAATATACAACAAGAAGAAGAAAATTTTATGCATTTCAACCAGCAGCATATTATGCTTCCTGTGTGAGTTACCCAGGGCGAGGCCAATATAACTCGCGAATCGCGACATGGCCCCCTGCTGCCAAACACAATTCGTTGTATAATTGTGTCACCTGAGAATCGCGGTAAGACATGAGTGATGTTAAGTTTGTTAGTGGAACTTAATGGTATATGTTTTTGAAATTTTGTAGTTATACTAGAAATCCTTATAGCAACCAAAGTGCCAGCGCCTGGCATACATACTACAGGCTGTAGATGTTATGATTTTTTTCTATTTAGTGATAATGACAAAGTTTTGTCTCCAAATGAAGCTAGGTCAAATTGTGTAATAATTTTTGATGATGTTGCATGTGAGAAGCAGAAAATCATACAACGATATGTGTGTATGAGTCAAGATACGACAGTGGATTCATTTTACCTTTGCAAACTTATTCCCATATACCCAAACAGTTACTTCGTGATAATGCAAATACGCTAGTTTTTTTTTCGTATGGACGACTTTAAATTTACATCATGCGTATTCCGATTATGTAAACACATATTTTACTTTTGATTAATTTAAAGTTATGTGTGTAAGCTGTTGGAGAGAGCCGCACGACTTCTTCGTTATAGTGACAGACTTTCCTCTATATAATGGTCGGTACAGCCGACGACTTGATCAGTTTGTAATAGTGCATCAGTAAGATATGTCGTCCATTATATCCATATTCTGTCACGAAGGTGGGACAAAACGTCCTGCGGAAACACGTCTCGCATGCACGGCATATGGGCACTGCAGTATTGGTGGGGAACGGCTTAAAAATGTAGGATATCCAAAAGACATTGGAGATGCAGCTAATATTTAATATGTAAATTATGAAACATCGACCATTTTAACTCTGCTGCAGAAGTCATTAGATAACATATCACAGCCATTGAAAATCTGAGGGAAGAAATTATGGCTGTTTTTAACGGTGCCAATGCTAAAATCGAAGATGTAATTAAAGATATTGCCAAACACCAGCTAACCCAAAAGAATCTCAAAGCAGTGCTAAAGAACATTGTAGGTGATGAGGCATTTTGGGAACATGTCAAACCTAAGTTGGCCAAATTTGANGGAACATGTCAAACATAAGTTGGCCAAATTTGAGAACCCAGTCAAGTATTTCCCGTCTGCAAAAGATACACAACAATCATCGAACTTGCTGCCTGCCCTAATCGGGACTGCAACAAAAAAACCTGCTGTACCAAACTCTAGGCCTTCGACATCCAAAAAGGATATATAAGCATACTCCACAAGATGTTTGTAAAAAATACTATATCGCATGTCGCAGAGGAATCACATTGTGTTATTAAAAGCATGGTGCAAAGCATGCATTAACTAAGAGAGCGAGACTGGAGCGAAAAATAGAGAATGAACAGTTATTTAATCCTGTCACACCTAGCCTGGATAATTTGAGACCTATGGCATTGTCTGCGAAAGTAAAGTCGGAACCCAAGGATGTAGCAGCTGATAAAATGTAAAAATATTATGATGACCTACCTGTATCTGTTTGGGTACGTAATAAAGGCATCGATGAGCAGAGTACTACTTACTGTCAACAAATATTAGAGTTCCTACTTGCCTAAGTTTAATGATACGAATATGGTGTGTATCGACGCAATAAAAAATAGTTTTTGGGGAATAAGAAAATATTTTTTTCTTCCCGACGATACTATACAAATTGGTTATGTAACAATCCCCTCTGCGTCTGGGCTTTACGAGTTGTTGTTTAAACTCGAACCTGGGAAATATACTCGCAAAGCATTAAACCAGTATAAACTACTTCTAACACTTACGAGTGGGTATTTCATAGATAATAAGTCAGTCAGTAATGCGTATAAAGACACAGATCATCCGAAATTTAGTATTGTGTCTCGGCTGTTCCCGGACATAGGAGGTGTGACTGGTAGCGTTCTGGAGCTGAAGAATTAAAACTGAAAACCGATGACAAGTGGATTACATGCACTGGAATGACCCGAATGAATTAGTAGGTCGTTTGCATATACTAATTATCTCACAGAAGGCTGGGCACAATTCTCACATAAATGAAATAAATTATATTTTGGAAGAGTTGCAAGAGGACTGCTACATTCAATAATGTCTCGTGCTGAAATCGTATACAGGTATGTCCGTCATGTATTCCGCAGATGCAAAGTTCTGCTATTTGGGAGGAGAGATCTGTATCAAGCTGACTCGGGGAAAATTATTCTGTATTCACGAGAGAATAATGGATATAAATATATGCTGATAGTCATCGGCTGTTTTACAAAGTATGTATGGGCAGTTAAAGTCATGACAAAACTGGGAAAGATGTGACTAATGCAATGAAGAATGTTTTGTGTGACAAAGGATCAGCCAAAAATTTGCAAACAGATGTTGGCAAGGAATTTTACAATACTTTGTTTCGAGTCTTAATGATGAAACAGAACATCAACCATTACTCGACAAATGGCGGTATTATTAAGTCTGGGATAATCGAATGTTTCAATAGAACACTGAAGGAAAAAATGTGGCGATAATTTACAGCACAGGGAAGTATAAAGAGGCTGGAAATTTTGCCTTGGCTCGTAAGTGAACATAATCATGCAGTGCATTGTACCACTGGAATGAAACCTGTCGATGTTAAAGACGATTCGCTGCTTCTCTCAGTTTTCAAAAATTAGAATAAATTGGACACATGCAAACCAAAAGCAAAGGTTGGAGACTATATTAGGATATCTAGGAAAAATACCATATTTGTNAGACTATATTAGGATATCTTTGGAAAAATACCATATTTGTCAAACGTTACACAGCAAATTGGAGCACGGAAATTTCCAAAGTGGTACGCATACGACATTATGAACCACGAACGTATTATTTAGATGATGTGAGGGTCTGCCTATCAGAGGTGATTTTTAAAGTGAAGAGATAATAAAGGCAAAGTATCCTCATAATTCCATAATTGAGAAAATTTTACATCGCAAAGGAAATAAAGTTTTGGTACACTGGCTTGACTTTGATTCTAGCCATGGCACATGGCTGTCGAAGTCTGACATTACCGATAAGTAATATCTTCCTGGTCGAGCATCGCTGTTGACAACCACAAATATGGGAATAATTATTAGCATTATTCATGATGGTTGCTTAGTAAAATGCTGATGGGAAATATGCTCGAACATATAAATACAGATGGATTTGTCAAATGGTATCATTTTGCTTAAGATGTCTAACGAGTGGGGATGCGAGTCGCTCAGCGACAATGAAATGGCCNTTTGTCAAATGGTATCATTTTGCTTAAGATGTCTAACGAGTGGGGATGCGAGTCGCTCAGCGACAATGAAATGGCCAGCTCTATAAGTGAAGTTCCTTCCTCTCTGGAAACTTAAACATATCCGGAAGTGCTGCCTACATCCAGCACAGAATGTTAATCGCCCTGCAATGGAGTATGGAATCCTCAACTTTAGAGCGATAATGCGGTAGAATCGCCGCCTATTCCATCAAAAGACTACAGTGAAGAAAGGAATGCAGAAATCCGCGAGCTCCTACANATGCGGTAGAATCGCCGCCTATTCCATCAAAAGACTACAGTGAAGAAAGGAATGCAGAAATCCGCGAGCTCCTACAGGAACATTACAACATGATTGTGGAAAGTGTTGCAGATATCATTATGCGACTCCTTCGAGGACATCAAGAATGTATCATCAGACATCTCAGGGATAATCACGGCATCGTCATAGAGAGGGTCCAGGAACAAATCAGAGAAGAAACAACCAAAAACAGATCAAGAATGAATACTCACATGCTTTTACATGTTTGTGAATAAATATTTTTTTAGCGAAATATGGTTTTCTCTTTAATTTTTCTAAAACCTATCATTACTTTTTCTAAAATGGCATTAGATGCAATAGTTCTTAACAACATACACACACACACACACACACACTATGAACGCAGCAGAGTTCTTAAATAATATGGAACGAAATTGATGAGAAATATTTGAGCGAAGACGAGTAAAGTGAAAAGGAATGAAAGAGCATGAATGTAATATCTGTAAAATTCTAGAAACTGATAGATGGTGATGTCATAGGGGTAGAGCAGGCGACAGGATGAGTAATTGAGAAACAAGGTGAAATGATAGAGCATGAGGTCGAACAAAGTTGACTACGGTGAAAAGGAATGAAAGAGGACGAAGCGAAACGAAGGTGACTAAAAAATTAAATCCAAGATTGCAGTTCGAGGAGACTAGGTAAATAGAATATGACTAAGGTGGAATGACAGAGCATAAAAGAAAAGTTACTAAGGTGAGTACTCAGCAACCAAGATTGCGACGATAATGTAATCAAAGGGGCGGTGATTCCGTAGTCAAAAATGGCGATGATTACATAATCCAAAATGGTGACGATGACGTAATACAAGATTGTGGCGAGTTGCCTCCGCTACTCCGGACCCTGGACCCTGGCGTCGGAGGAACTATTTCTATCTAAACATCTAAACACGTCAACTACAGAAATGTTCACATCAAAGTCTGGAAAAAACAAGAAGTCGGATGAATAACACAAACTACACAAACGCACAATCCAGGCGCATACACACTATACACGCAATATACAGAGAGCAAGTTTAAATAACAACCATTTTTATAACAAAGACGTATCTCATATACAGTATAACAGCTTGAAGCAAGCCAATATGCAGACAGAGTGACATATCTTGAGTTACGCCAATTACCATACAGCACATTTCTATTTCATTAGGATGACAAACTGTCGTATCTCGAGATATGCCAGTTTGTCATAATATGTTTCCCTGATTCTGAGATACGTTGACGTCTCAAACTGGCTGTATCTCAGTATCTAACGCTTGTCTTTAGATACGCCAGTTTGTCTTCCCAGCAACGAATTGTTTTAAAAAAAATGCTTAAAATAAGGAAATTTTTGAATATATTTTATTTGTAGCATTTTGTTTGTACCTTTAAAGAAATTAAAACATAACCTTTCAGAAACCTTTATTAAATTTTCTTTAAACGTTTATTAATTTTTTAGATACCAAAAACATTAAGGTAAGTTGAGTTGAAATATTTCGGCGGCTCGAGGTCTTGAAAGTCGATTAGGGTGAAGCGAGGTGAGTATAGAGCAGCGCCGGAATGAACGGGTGTGGGGAATAGGAGATCCCTGAGAAAACTCGCTGGCCAGCGGAATCGTCCGGCACGATCTCCACATGCGAAAATCCGAAAGCGACTCCAACCGTGAATNATATATATATATTCTCGATACATCGGTATTCGATATTTTATGTATTAAAGGACTAGACAAATATAAAATTGCTTAGAATATTACATCTTGAGGACACGAAGTTTTGCAGAAAGATGTAGTGCCAGGTTTTGGTGCATGTTGCCGAAGTAAACATACTGTAGTAATTTTTTAATTCAATTTTAGTTATTAAAACAGAGCTTATTTAAAGAGCATTTTTGAAATATATGTTTCTAATACCTGGAAATCGGTCAAATATCGTTGAAATATATCGACGATTTATATCGATATATCGTTGATATAATATCGTTATTTCGATATATCGATATTTTTCCTACTTCCCTAGGGCTTGTGTTTTATAGATTAGTGCGTGCTGCGAAAAATTTCCAATTGACTGGGCTGCTTCCCGCACTGAGAAAAACGTTTTGTTGAATCAAACATAGTATGTTTGGCGCAACCAAATTAATTGTATGTATAGGGACACTGGAATATTTTGTTTTTGTAACCAAATTATTTTGTTGTTTTTATTTGGTTGCCTCAAACAAAGATTTTGTTGGTGTAACCAAAGATTTGTTTAGATCTACATACATGTAACATTCTCGGTTAATTTAAAGAATCGGAAGTCCGCCCGAGATTGGAACCTAGATCATCCACGCCCGAGCCATATGCCCTAGCAATGTCAGCTAAACTGACCACAAATAAAGCTGGAATATTTTTTGTTAGGGGTACACCCATTTATAATACTGGAAAATGTGCGCAAATAAATATTTCAAGTTTTACAGCTTTACTTTTTAGTTTAGTGTTGAGCTTGTTTTATAGGATGCTGACACCATTATCAAGCACCAACAAACCCACTTACAAACACTGTTAAATGGGAACAAATTTTGGAGCTGTATTTCCGAACAAAGGCAAACAAACGAGTCCCCAAACAAATATAAACAGTTGAATCAACACAAGATTTTGTTGGCAGTCAAGTTTCTATTGTCCCAACACAGAGGCTTTGTTTATTCACACGTGCGTTTCGTTATATGAGCAAAATTAATTTAGTGGCTTTTCGAGTTTTGCGTACTCAACAAAATATGTTGTTTTGGCAACTGAATATATATTTGGCCCTATATGAAGAATATTTTGTTGGCCTTTCTCTCAGTGCGGCAAGAAAGATATCAGAACGCTGACTGGCAACCGGTGTTCCGGCATGTTGTTGGCCAGTGACGCCATTTTTGTTTATGTGTGCGGCTGGAATTCGTGGTATAAGAAGCTGTTACACTTCTGTATTCTTAGGTACTCTGAGGTTTTACGTCAGGCCAGGTAGAAAGTGATTTGGTAATTTTTTTTCCTGAATTGTCTGCAATTGCCTCTGAGTCGCCCATGATGTGTCTAAAATATCGTGATCTAGTCGCAGAAGTGGCTCAAATATAAACGTAGTCCTGTGTGAAGTTAATTCACAGTATACTCATGTTCCTAGGTACATATGTTTGAGAAGAAAATAGGGGTTCCAATTAACTCTTAGAGGTCTGAGCATATTTCCTGGCGGTCACGATAACCTAGATGCGAGTCGTATATATAATCCACTACAGGAGCACCAACTTTATTGGCCTGTGCGGCTCCCCTTGTCTGCTTCCTATTGGTGCAAATTACAACGGACGTGTTTACCATATTAACAAGTTTCATTACTGGCT